>VCJK01001066.1:8732-28116 GCA_024139485.1 Backusella psychrophila | reverse complement strand
TTTTTTTTTTTTTTTTTTTTTTTTTTTTTACATAGTGGGATTACTCCACCGTTTTAAATCGGAAGACACTTTTATGATGAATCCATTAAAGCCTGATTTAACCTTGTTTGTGCCGCAATCTACTCTCCTTGTGAATCATACCAATAACCTTTTGGAGCTGCGCGGCAAAACCTTGAGTTTATTTGGCGGTAAGAAGCTATTTGAACTTTCTTCACCTGATCCGAGCGCCCTGCATGTTTGGATAACTGCATTGAACCAAATGGCTCTAAAACAAGAGACTGCTGTCACTACACCGGCCAATGAACTTAATGAACAAAGATCATTCCAATCAAAAGTGGAAGCTGAAGAAAATGATCCGGCAGCTGATAAAGCACTGGAGGAGCCAGAGCAATCACATCAGCCGATCATGGAACCTGAAAAAGAAAACAAACAGGAGGTAGCCAGTGAAACAGTTATCCGCGCCCCTGACGCCAATCAAGATGATGCACCGCAGGAGCATGAAGAAACGGCTAACCATAAGGATATAATAAATTCAACTTCCTTGGATAAAGAAAATAATCATTCAGCTACTAATGCTAAAGTGAATCCTCCTGGTGGTCCTACGAGGGAAGGAAGTGATTTATTTTGGGATACAAGAGTTGATGTCAACTTTGACAAATAAACGGTGACATGCAGTTTTTACCCCTCTTTACAAAATGAAAAAAACAAAACAAAAAAACAATAACATAAATACAATAATAATATAATCCTATTATTTATATCTATTAGTTTATTAATAAAATATACAATCAAATACGTATGTATACTTAAGGCTTTGGAATAAGCAATGTTTTACTAATCATTAATGTTCCGCTCGCGCCATAAAGCAGAACAAGAGGGTGTAAATCGAGGTTACCTAATTGAATGGTTTGTCCTGGTAAATTTTCCAGATAAAGGTTATTTATGACCAAGTAAGACAAAAATCCGACAATAGCGAGAGACGTTGGAACCGGTGTTCCTTCAAAATGGTGAATTTTTCCGGTTTGATCCTTTGGCATCAATGCAACTGTGCTGTTGTATCTGGCTAAACGAGCTATCCCACAGCATACAAAATAGGTTAAGACTACTGTATCTAAAATGGATTGCATACCCACTGCGAGGTGTAATAAACAAGATAAATATAGATTCATTTATGTACATCCACCAATGATTGATTTTTTTTGTCTTCTATATATATGTATACCTGAAAAAGCAAATGCTGCTGGTGCCACACCAAAAGATACCTGCATATTGAGCTGTTAGTAAAGAAAAAAGCATTGTATAGCACTGTATCTTACAAGATCAGCTAAACTGTCGAGCTCTTGACCAAGAAGTGACGAATGCTTTCTCCAGCGAGCAACACGACCATCAAAAAAATCAAAAAACAAGCCCATGGGCATGGCGATCATAGAAACATAAAGGTCCTCTTTTTCGTATGATATCAAGAACCGCATTGAGGCAAATATAGACATAACACCACAAACGCCATTCAGTAAGGTGATAATATCAGCCAAATAAAAATTTCTGTGTATTGATTTAGTATATACATTCATTTTATCTCATTAGATAAAAAAGGATATTACCTAACCATTGTAAAATGAAGCTGTTTATCATCCATAGGTTTGATGGGTAATTCATCCATTTCTTGGCATTCCTTCTTACGTGAACTCATTTCTAGGCAAAGTATAATGAAAAAGTATAGTAAAAAGAAGAAAGAAAGCCAAATATCATTTTTTTTTTTTTTTTTACTCTGGCTATTTTCCGAGCACGAATAACGAAACATGTCTTAGTTGATTTCCCTTTAGAAATCGAAGGGCGCTGCTTTAAAGATATGGAGAGCAATGTATTAACTCTCTTTGAATGATACACGGCACTATTTGGATTCTTCTTCTTATTACACAGGAGTATCTTAATCACTACAGTGAATATAATAATCATGCCTTTTAAAACGGTGATTTGAGGAGGAATTACATGTATATTCTATCCTTGATTTCTATTTTTGGGATAAGCGCACACTGTATCCGCTGTAATTCTTGATGCCACGACTTCTTATGTATCATCAAAATGTTTCTTTGTTTTACGTTAGGGAGGATAACGCACTTTCATTGGCTAAAAGTTTTGCTGATAAACTTTATTTATTTCATTTCTCAAAAATAATATCGCCAACTTGCTTTTTCTTAGTTCAACATGACTACTGCAAACGATTGGTCATTTCATTTCGATGACCCAGTGCCAAAGTTTTTAGATTTGCCAAATGATGTAATGGAACGTATTTGCCAGTACTTACCGGCTCAAGCGGATAAAAGTCAGGCATGTTTGATTCATTCCGCATGGCAACCAGCAGCGATGAATGTGTTATGGGAGAGGCCCCGTTTTCGTTATCCCAATAATTTGCGTGCGTTTATGAATATCATTCGGCATTCGAAGCGTCTTGCACTTCTTGTGCGCGATATCCATCTTGTTTTTCCAGATACCACCGTCTCTGTATTCGCCCCTGTAGCAAAATCCAACCTCGAACGCCACAAATCTATGGACTTTTATTTAACAAAACCGGAGCTTATTAACATGATTGTTAAAGTATGCGAAAAGCTTCAAACACTTACTATTTATGGTTGGAATATCGACCCTGGCTTTCTTGAAAACTTGGGAATTACGGGAACAAACCTCACCAACCTCCATATCATCGGCGCCAATCCCAGGTCAAACACGATATCTATCCACAGACTCTTATCCCGTCTGACAAGTCTATCACTTGATGGAAACTTTAAACTAAGTGAGGCATTTGTTGGTCAGCTTGTTAATCGCGACACTCGCCTCACTCACATACAACTGTCATTGTCGGGCTTGGATCGTAACACGCTGATGAGAATATGCAACAATCGCAATCACCTTAAACTGGAAAATTTGGCGCTCACAGACGCTGAAAATATTCAGGACTCCGACGTAGAAGAAGTTGTCAAATCATTCCCCAAATTAAAGACATTATGCATTGAAGGCACAGTTCAGCTAACAGACCTTTCACTATTTTACGCCGTTTCGAACTGCAATGATCTAATGGAGCTGTACATCCGTTGTGATTCTCGTGCCCTGAACAATCCACGCGGTCTTATATCAGCTACATTTGATCCTCCCTCATCCCACATCGCCATCAACCTCCAACGGCTCGTGCTCGAGAACGTTCTTTATGACGATACTATTATTGATTATCTGGCAAATAGCCTAGCAAAGCTTAAGGTCATTGGTCTGAAGAACTGTCCAAACATGACGAATCGAACACTTGAAGCTCTCGTCATGTCATGTAACAAACTTCAAGCATTTTATATCAGAGATTGCCCAGGAGTTGGATTGGAAGTATTCACAGAACTCAAGGAAGTCACACCAGCAACATCTGCGAGTTTGACCACCTTTTATATCGCCAATTCAGGTCCCACTACGCCAGCATCAGTTTACAACCTGTGTGTTTCGAACCCCAAATTATATACGCTCTCAATTGAAGGGTATAGGAATATCAATGATTCTGTAGTGGGAACATTCAATACTGTAAATCCGGTTGGAGGTTCCAAAAACACTGACCTGGTTGTATTGGACCAGAAATCTATTGATGCTCTGATCAACACTGACCATCCTGACCTCATGTATATTGGGGAAAGTCGCACCCTATCGGGATATCAAATATCGCTGTTGGCTAATCGCTTAGAAATGAGCTATCATGATTTAATAGGTATTATGGATGACGTTGCAGAGGTAAGGCTCTTGTACACGTGCTGTATACAAATCGATAGAATAACTTATATATATACAATAATAGGAGGAAATCAATTTATTGAACGGTCGTGGCAGTGTACAGTCAAATAGTAGAGGAAGCATACGGTCAAGTGGCAGGGCTAGCGTACAGCAGACCATCATGAACAACCAATCAATGACTCGCATGAATGGAATGTCTCCAAGATCCTCTATTGATATGAAAGGGAAAAAAGCTGTGAATAGAATGGCTGCGCTTAAAGGAGAGGTCACTCGTCCAGACACCCCCTCATTGTGGTCTAGTGCTTATATACAACATGGTCAAGATTTCCTTGGAGATAGTGTTCCTGAAGAAAACTACAATGATGTCTTTAATGATTCTACTGTTGGCAATGATACGACACTCTTGGGTAGTGGTGATAATACTGGTTATAAAGAGAGTGAATCCGAATCTGATCGTACCAATGACTCGGATGTAAGTTATGATTCGTACAATGATGGCTATAAAGAGGATGACGAAAAAGAAGAGGAGGACGGCGAGGAGGAGGAGGAAGAGGAGGAAGAAGAAGAAGATGATGATGAATTAGACGCAAGGGACAATTTCTATGACAAGAAAGTCTCGCCAAACCAAACCAATAACAATGGAACCCACATTCAAGATTGGAGTGCCTTAACGGGAGAGAATGGATTTTCCAATATGGCGCTCGGTGGGTGGGGTGGAGATAGTCCATTCCAAAACTCGTCAAAGGCTACTCAAAATGAAACACCAGATGGTTTAACTACCAAGCGAAAATCTCAACTGGATGAATCTTACCCTGATCAGTCAAATACAGACTATATTCAACAATGGAGGGAAAGTTCTACAAATGGTGTTCCCCAAAAGAAACACTCTCTTACTCAAAACAGAAACCAGTACAGTTTAGCAAATAATGATGCGGATGGTTGGGGCGAGGTAGATAAATTTGTACCATGGGACGACTTACGTAAGCAAGGCTACAATGCCAAGCTTCTTGAGCAGCAAAAGAAAACTTCGTTCTGGCAACCTGGTGAACAGAAATGGAACACTCCTAATGGCGAAGGACAGGCAGAGCTTGAAACCCATGGATCTGGACCAAAGGAAAAGAACCCGGTTAACTTCACCTCACTGGTATCCCAAAACCCTACGAATAGAAAAAGGTCAGATTCTTGTGTCAGCTCACAAAGTAGTGTAAATCTCGATGAAGGGGCAGATATAATTCTAAAAACAACAACAGATGGTCCTCTACCTCATAGTAATTCACAACGAAAACCTGAGCAAACGAAAAGTAAGCAGTCAGTGCAGGACTGGAACACCTTGAAAGAACCAGTGGAACGGGAAGAAAGTGCTACAGGTGGATGGTCCCATTTGGCAAAGAACTCAAAAAGCCGATTCTCACGTAATCAAAGGACTAATGGCACAAACACCAGGAAAACCATCCCGCCTAATCAGATGGCTGGGAATTGGGGGCGCTTTCAACAAATGAATCAAACAAATAGTACAAATAGTGTCAATCAAGTAAATCAAATAGAGTATACCAACCCAAGAGCCCTTACACCGATACGCCCGTCTTCATCGTTGCAAAGAACACCGCCACCCAGAAATAGTTACACACCTGAACCTTTGATCCAAACACAGGGTCCAATGAGTTTGACACCGGAACCAGTTACTCTGGATCTTTTGATCGATACTGGGGACGAGCCAAGCCATACTCAGCCGCTAGAACATACACCTTTCAGCAATAATCTATGGAATAATAATACCAAGGATCAAGCCAGCTCTTTGAACGATGACCTGGCGTCCCTGGACATGCAGACGAAAAGCCCGATAAAAGAATTAGAAGTTGATTTTCTTAATTGGTCAAGCAGCAACAGTGAAATGATCCCAGAAAAACCATTATTTGTAGAACCCATCGTTGGAACGGGTCATGACACTCCAGACATAGAAATTGATAATTTCGATAGGCTCATTTCGGAAACTAGTCAAACCAGCAGCCAGAAGAAAGGAGAAAATGGTTACTTGGATGATATCAGTCAGCTCATGAGCCCTTCACCAGAAAAACCACTGATAGCCCCATTATTGTCAAATAACCCTACCAACGTTGAAAGTACCCAAAATGAATTACTTGGATCAAATAGCGCTTTGCCATCCTTAGATGGAGCCACTGATGTGTCCTCTATTGCAAGTTCACCAGTTCCTGATAATGAAATATTCTCGACGACAATATCAGTTGAAACCAAAAAGTACGAAGTGCAAAAGATCTCACTTGATGAGGTAAGCAATAAAGTAGACTTGTAAAAGTATATGGTGGATGCTAATAGGCTATTTTTAGAACTCGGATATCAGGGCAATAGTCGAAGATTTCTGTAGACAGTATGAGATGGAGGAGCTAGTTGATAGAATATACATGTATGTCAGCAATAGTTATACCAAGAAAAGGACCAAGAGGCTTTTCAAGAAGGGAAAGAAGAAGGCAGCACCCAGCAGTTAGTGGCTTGTAAAACTCCGCCTTTTTCGTTCGTGTACATATATAAAACAATAAATAAAAAATGTTGGTCTTGTTTTTATTTTTTTGTTTTCGTTGTAAAGTTCGCGTATTTTTAACTGATGGACTATTTAACAGAAAAGAGGCTGCGACCTCTTTACGGTACTGTTCATATAGATTTTTTAATATTTTAGCCAAGTAACCTTTACTTATTTGGAGCCTTTTAACGTAGACGCCATTGACGAAGGACAAAGTAAAGCTGCCCTTAATCATTGTGCCAAGTTTTTAAAAAAGACTCCTGACTGGCCTTTGGTCAAGGTAAGGTCTTGTTCTTGTCTATTTATACATGATCTATTTCAGTAATTGACAGTTACACCTTTATCAGGCTCTGAAAGCTTTGGTTTTATGTCGCACTGGAAAGGAGGAAGAAGCAGTAACTTTATGCGAACAAGTCAAAAAGACGATTCCAACCGATGAGCCTACCTTGCAAGCACTAACCATGACACTTAAGGAACTCGGAAGACGTAAGTAGCTATTTCAATAATAATAGTGACAATGCAGCAATTGAACATTCTTCAAATAGATTCTGCTATTGCCGAGCTTTATGAAAATGCCGCCAATCAACAGCCAAAGAACGAGGAATTCGGTGTACATTGGTTTATGGCTATGGTTCGTAACAACGACTTCAAGGGACAGCAGTCAGCCGCTGTCAAATTACAACGTCTCTTCAAACAAAACAAGTACTTGTTTTGGGCCATCATGTCACTTGCGCTTCAGGGCCAAAATGGTAGCCAACTCTCTTATACTTTGGCTGAACGTATGATGGCCAAAGCACTGGATGAAAAGAGATTGGAAGAAGTGGAGCATTTGAGACTATATTTGTTGATTCTTTTGGATCAAAAGAAGAGTCAAGAAGCTTTGGATCTTTTGCTAAACAATCCCTTGGGTGAAAAGTCGCTTCGTGACCCTGAAGTTCGCCAAATTAAATCAGAATTATTGCGCGAAAACAAACGATGGACAGAGGTTATCGCAGATAGTCAGGAAGCCCTGGAAAAGGAAAATGCCGATGATTGGTTTCATTGGTTGGCCTATTTTGATACAATGGAGGCTCTTGTGCAACAGGGTGATAATGCAATCATTGATAAGGCAGAATCTTTGGTTGAATCGTTGAAGAAAGCCACCTTAGAAAGTAAGCAGATGAAGCGTGGTCCATTTTTGGCCCAATTAGAATTAGACTACAGACTTTCAAAAATGGGAAAGAAAGGTAAATATTAAAATGATGACAGCAGCATTGGAACATAACATGGTTAACCAGGTGTTTATCTTCATTTCTTTTCTTTCCAGACGAAAAGACTGTTTTAGAACACATCATTTCATATTTTGCTCAATTCGGATCAAAGAGTTGCTGCCTTGAAGATCTCCAATCTTACATTAGATTCTTGACTGACGATAACTCCAAAGCAATTGTTTTTGTTGATGCACTTAAAGGCTCAATTCAAGGCACCGAGGACAAGTCGGCCAAAATCAAGAACATTTATAAGAATGTAAATATCAGAAAGATTGAATGGTTCTTGAATCTCCATGCAGTTTCAGATAAAAGCATCGATACAGTAAACGACCTTTGGACTCAATATCAAGAAGCACTTCCCCTTGGCGAAGACTTGGAGAAAACCGAAATGCAATACGGCGATGAGTTTGTTATATTAGCCAGTCATTTGTTATTAGATTTGTATATTCAACATAAGGACACAGACTATCTTATTCAAGCAGTGACACTTTTAGAAATGGCATTAGAGAAGAGTGTCTATAATTTCCAAATTAAGCTTATTTTGGTTCGTTTGTATACCTTGCTTGGCGTCTATCTAAGACCTTTGGATATTTATAGAACTATGGAAATCAAACAGATTCAATTTGATACGATGGTGTAAGTCTTGAAAAGGAGAAATGGAGTTTTTGTGATTAATTTCTATTTTTGTTTGGGTAGTCACTACTTTTCAGATCGCTTTGTTTCCCTTGCTTGCAATAATGATCTCAAAACAATTCTTCATGATGCTCTTTCTATCTATAAGAGTAACGGCGTCGAGGTACATGTCTATATTTATATTTATGTATATGTACATTTGTGTTTGTATTTTACTGATTAACCATTGAATTTCAATCAAATCCTCCTATCCGTATACTTAGACACCTGAAATGCTTGTTAAGGCATATCAATATGGAACGTACTCCAAGGTAAAGAATCGGTGTGAGAGAGAGAGGCTATCGTAGCATGCTTTTCTTATTGTGATTTTTTTTTAGATTCAAGAATTCATCGAATTCCGCCGTCGACTTGATACATCTCTTCAACAAACTATAAGTAAAATTGAGTTGAAGCGTCTTGAAGTAGTCCATTCCACTTTCCAAGCAAAAATTGGTGTTCAATATTTCCAGGATCACGACATGATGGATATTAAATACGATGATACGTATATTGAAGCCTGTTCTGACAACCGTGATTTCAAGGTTCTTTTGAATTCTAACGGTGACGGTAAACCACGCGTCGAAGAGATTTCTAAAGCCGCTCCAAGTACCAATGCTGGCTGGGCCCAAGTTTTCTCCTACATCCTTAATATTCTTAGTGTCGCTTGTGAAACCAAACAAACAAGAGATTTAGATGCCATTGCATCACAGTTCAAGCAAATGTTAGAAAAGCAAAAGGAGAGCGTTACCCAGGATGAGTATAATCTTGCTCTTTATGTCTCTCATTTAGCAAATGCTTTGGTTGCTATCAAAGCTTCACCCAAAGATCCTAAAGAGGCCACTACCATGTTAAATGATGCTAATGCTGTTTTAAAGGATAACTGTAACTATCTTTCTATATATGTAAAGTATATTCTTGTTCTTCTAACCACGCCTTTATTTGAATAGTTTGCTCATTTGATGAATTTAGCGGCAAGACTACTTCTTGGAATAGCTTTCATCGCGTGTCTATAGCATTAGAGGTAATAGTTCATCAGAGATAACGAAACATTTGACGAAATATATATTAACAAACTGACACAATATATAGGCTTTCAATTATGGCTCCGTTCTCACTGAAATTATGCATCGTCTTTTGGGTTTGAATAGCAAGGATGCTAAGAAGAAGGCTGCTGAAAAAGCAAAGACCGATCCTTTCGTAAGCATGTTCTCTTTCTCATTTTTTTTTTTACCAAACTATTAATTTACTTTATTTATTTATTTAAAACCATAGTTTGAGAGCTTTGTTCATCTTCAAACTACTGCCAAGACTTCATTACAAGCTATTCAAACTGTATCCCGTAACGGAAAAGATCTTTTCCGTATTCAATTACAAAAGAAGCTTGCAAAGGAGGTGTTGGATTCAGATCATATAACTCTGTGCTTTAAAACTAAAGAAGTACAGGCAAAGCTGAATAATCAAGTCAAGATTATTGTTGGTAGTTGGGCTAGATCAGTCACAGAATTATCTGAAGAGATTGATAGACGTGTTCAAAAATTGTAATTCTAATAATAAAAGTATCTTCTTTGAAGATGAGCATGAGACCTTTTTTTGTTTGTAATACCAGCGGAAACACGCCAGAAGTCCGAAGGCTCGGTGAGAGGCGACTTTGAGATATATATATTAGCCTTATGGGGAATATGGCAGCAGACAAAACCTTTACTTTCCTATTTGGTTTCTCCACATAAACGTTCATCTTTGAACCTTATCTTATCAATGTGCATGTATCTTGATTGAGCCGGTCTCTTTAGATCGTTAGTATCTTTGAATGAACTCTATACATAAGTCATGCATAACTTCCGGGTTCTGAATCAAAATAGCACCTCACCGAGAGCGGTGCCATACTTTTCTTTTTCGTCTCTTTACCATTAAATGTTTGAATAGCTTATTTTGTCATAGTGCCACAAAATTATAGAGAGTGGTAATACAATTCCGCGCAGAGTATTGCACTATTTTTGAGCAATTCATGGTTTTCGAATATTCTCATTTAGCGTTACATAAAAAAAGGAAATGCCAAATAACGCTTCCCATTTTGGTATAACAAATAAAAACCTTCATTTCGCCATTAAAAAAAGAAAGGAAAAAAGCTTTTATGCCTATTTAATTTTCAACGCACATATCATTGGATATGCTTTTAGACTAAATATATATTGCTAAAAATAATAGTTTATTCATACATGCATTATGAGAAAATTAAGCATATATATCATTTTCATCAAGTTGACAAATTTGAGGTCTGGTTACTCATCGTACAGGTATTGTTGAAAAACAATTCATGTGCACTTATCCACTCTATAATAGGATAGAGCACTTTCGGCACAGTTTGGTAATACCCAAAATATTTGATTGTATTTTATAATTGAGCATGTGATTAATGTCACTCTATAATATTTCCCAAAATAAATAGATATATTCTAAGACAGTCTAATATATTAAAGGGATATTAGCAGGTTATACTTAGCATATTATAAGCAAATATAAGACTATGTTTCTAGGACGATTTCTGGTGGGAAATAAGATGAATATTATTAGGCTTCTTGCTAATTAATGTTCGCTTTCTAAATTTTATATTTTTTGTTAGTCCATTCTTTTCAAAGTTCAACAAAATGACATGATCAAGTCAGCGATTGGACGTGTAACAAAAAAATAAAGTGGCAATATAGGTTTACAAACACCTTTTACGTTTAGTTGAAAGAATAATGGGATTACAAAATAATAAAAATAATTCAAAGTAAAAAAAAAAAGACTTGAGAGTATGTTACAGATATTTATTATGAATTAGAAATAAAATAATGGTAGAAATAAAAAGGTATATACAATTTTAAAATGTTTGAGAAACAAAATTTATAATGCCTTACTTAGCACAGTAGGCAGTGGATTCGGCTGCAGGACCAGGGTGGACAAAGGTGTTGATGTTGACATATAAAGTATAAACCATAATACCAACACCAAAGACAATTAAAAAGATATTTAAAAGTTTATCGCTAAGTTTCTTTGAAACCTTGTAATGGAGTAAACCTGGGAATACGAAACATAATGGTACACATGCAATGGAACCGACTAATGACACAAATTTATCAAGATTATCACCACCGATAGCAAAGGCAATAACTGCACAGATAATAGACAAGATGATTCTATAAACATTCTTGGACCATTTGATACGAAGGCTATCTCTTCCAGATCCAAATCTACCGAAAATACCGTTTTCAATAATCTTCAAAGCAGGGAAAAGTACAAGAGGAGCACTAATTGTATAAAATTGAGTTAGTTACTTGAACTTGATTAAATGAATTAATATTAGTTTGAACTTACGTTAAGCAAATAGCCAAAGCATAAAGCAACTGAACACTGATGGTAAGTTTGTTATCACTAGGGAAGTTGTAAATAACAGCAGCTTGAATGTTAGAACCATAGGCCAAGTAGGAGAGAGTACCAACCAAAATAAGAGCAATGGTTACAGTGATCATACCAACAATCATGACAAGTGGGAACTTTTCAGGCTTTTCCATAGCTTCAACAATAGGAATAACCAAACCAATACCCTCGAAAGAGAATGTGGCTGTACCAATCATTAAACCAAAGCTGTTAGGATTAACCAAAGAAATATTGGGACCAACACCGACATTTTTTAACTCTGAAGCAGTGAAGTAAATAATACAGATGATACCAAACAGAATACAGAGATCGGCCACGATGGCAGCAAAGGATAGTTTAGCAATGTGTCTAACGAGTGCAAAAGGGATAACAATAATCAAGGGGAACCAAATATAGTGGGTGTCAGGAATAGCAGATGTACATTTAGATAATATATCCGATACATTGGAAAGATTACCAGCAATGAAAATAAAGTATGAGCAAACGAAACCAATTTGAGAAACAACAATGAAAATAAGAACAGTGAAACGGAGGAATTGACCGTATAAAATACCGCCCATGTCACCATAAGAGCCACCAACGATTCTCTGAGTTTTTACCAAATTCAAGAATGCAATACAGCAAATAAATGAAATAACAATCATCAACACAATAGAAAGAGCCAAACCACCATTTTCAAAACTAAACAAATAGGGAATGAATATTAGTTTAAAGCCTACACTTCTTTTAGAAACCAAATATACTTACGCTTTAGGTAAAAACAATACACCAGTACCAATGAATGCCTTTAAAAACATAAACATGGCTTTACCCACAGATGCCTTGGCCACTCCTCCTTCTACGTCCTCAATCATTTCATCGCCAACTGTTGACTCTTCATGTTTAATATCTTCAGTATTGTTTGATAACATACTCTTTCTCTTTTCATCTTTATATAGTGATCCAGCACGAGATGTTGAGCGAGAATGACTACGGCTTTCACCATAACGTTCACCAGCAAAGTTACTATAGAGAGAAGCCGAAGAGAGAGTTCTAGCCATTGTTTCACGCTTGGCAACAGCCTTTGCAAAAGAAGTAGTTCTGCTTGAGATTTTGGGTCTTTCAGGGATCGCAAATGAAGTAGTTCTATTGTTAATCTTGGGTCTGGGTGTACCAGTGTTTACGTTTCCTGTAGAGTAACCTCTGGAGTTTGCATTGTAATTTGGGCGCAAATGTTCGGCTACATCAGGTGCAAAATGAACTGGGCTCTTTGCTCCTGTAGCGGGAGCCGACTCGGAATCGGTTTTGGGATGTTCGTAGGATTTGCTGCGTATCTGAGAAAGATCAGCAGTACCTCTGAGATTTGAATCAGACATTTTATTTAAATTATATTTTTTGAAATGTAAAAAGATTAAAAGTTCAGTTATGAAGAAGTACAAAAAAAAAGTGAGGCATTATATATCCTAATCGGGGTTTGGACATCCAAGGCAACATATACTGTGAAACTTGATCAATGGGCCTGTAACGACGTCATTGTCCTACCCAATAAATTTATTTCATTGTCTATGGAAGCTGCTCCACCTTGGATTTTCTTTATCAGGCCAAAAAAAAGTTTATTTATATGGGAATAAAGTGTCAAGTAATGTCACAAATGCTAATAGTTTTTATCAAATTAGTTAAACTGTGTAAAACCCTTAATTGCCTATATATACTCAAATTAGGTGAAATATTCCATGAATGTATTTATATAAAGCACAAAAAGACTTTAAATCATAGCAGATAAAGGTTCTGGAATGACTCTTACTTCCCACAGTTACGTTACCTTTTTTTCTTTGTACCTCATAATCGCTTGCATTTTTTTTTACTGAGATCCTCCAAGCATTGCTGATTTTAAAATTCAAGATATAAAATGAGTTTAAATCACAAGTTGTAAACCACTCATGTCTCTACGACTATTGTGTATCTGTCAGCGCACTAACCAATTTATTTTTGTTTTCACAGTTCGGAGTATTTGGAACAAAAAGTAAACGGAGTTACTGTTTTGAACATGTATATACGAGAGATCGCTAATAATTTACACCCAGTTCAGGACCTGACGCCAGCATGATGTCATGTAACTGCTGAATTTTTCATCGTGGTACAAATGATTTCTATATACGGTTCTTACATTTTGCTGGTTAAGCAGTGAAAAATAAATAAAAAAAAAGCTGTAAAAAAAACTTTAAAAAACTCTAATTTATATATCAAGTAAATTGATGGTGTTTTTTTTTCTAATATCATAAAGACTTTGAATTGCTTCATGCGTATTTCAAGTAAAAGTGCTTTGTCATTTTTCGCTTTTCATTTTTTGATCTATCATTGGTGGCCCTGGAGTACCTATATTTTCTGCAGTTTCACTTCCATAAGCGGTTGTTCAATGTCAACACCATCCACATGGGATCACTTTACATGAATGGCAATAAGAGAAGAAACGAATTTGTTCCTTTTTACTTTTATTCAAATCCAACACAATTTTGATGACATACTGTAACCACATTAAGGGCTGTGTTTCTTCTTCTCTCTTGTTTTATTTGGTATTTAAAAAAGGACCCGTCTTTGGTTAGTTTTTTTTTTGAAATCAAAAATAGAAGAAATAAAATGTTTATTTTATTTAAGTTCACTATTAATCGCTCCATAAATCATATACATATTTTTTGTAACAGTTTAAGAAATTAGATGATGACACCATAATCAATGCTTACACTTGCTAATGTGTCCTTTGTTTATTTGGCGGTTCATGCATTTGGGGTGTCTGTGATTTTATTATTTATTACACCTATCAACAGCCAGTTTTAATGTATATATATAGAATTTCTTTATCTGGCCGCATTTATTGCAGGTTTGTTTTTGTATTAGATATCTGTTTGTGGTCGCTATTGAAGTAGAGTCTTACTTTTTGTATTTTTTTTGTAAAACAAATAAATCAATAACCAAAAAAAGAACAAAAAGGACATCCAATTGGTTGGAAATATATTATGTTTTTCTCTTTTTTTTTTGGTGTGGTCACAGAGAACTTTCTGTCTAAAGTATGCTAGTACTCATTTGTATAGGGCGTGTAACAATGATCAAGATATTAAATCCCACTTTATCTTGTTAAATTAAAAGAAGATAGAAGATTTTTATCGAAGGAATCACACATTGTAGAATAGGGTTGTGCCGATCTGAACAATACCGTTTTGAAGTTATCATAATGATTTATATAATCAGTCATGTCAATTACCATGATTATGTTGTGCATAAAAGAGACATTTCTAATTTTGTATGTCTTATGCTTTAAAGTCAAAGTGTTTCAAAACAAATGTTTGAGCCGACAGGCTGCTAAATACCAACGTTTTGGGCGATCCCGGGCTGCCCCATTTTAATAGAACTGAACCGAGTCATATTTACACTAGTAAAGTCTATTTTTACAATGCATGCTATTACCATTGTAGAGTAAAAGAATTTCCAGATAAATTCAAGCATATTGTTTTCACCATTATATTTAGATTTAAAAACTCTGATCTGTCTACGCAAAAAAAAGAAGAGTATTTTGATGCTGATTACCAAATGAATTGGAAGCGGCGATCACCAATTTGAATTCCACTTAATTACTTATTTTTATTTCTTTTTCTTTTGTCTGCAGCAGTTTTTACATTGAAGTATCCTATTTTGTGTTGTTCTGGATTACCAGGGCTTTCTCGATCTGAGAAATTTTGAACTCCTCTACATTTGGAGAATTCGCTTCATTTCACTCCAGAAAAACTTCTTTACTTTTCGGGTGGCCTATTGTAAATACTGTTATATTAAAAATGAGATAAAACCGCTCTTTAAATTGGTATGTAAAGCTATACTATACATAAACAAAATTCTGTATCTATGTAATGGATATAAGTATAAGTGAAAAAGAGAGGGAGAAGGTTACAGAAAGTATGGAATTTATCCAAGCACTAATGATACAAATACTGGTTTCTAGGAAACAACATGTAAGTGGGTGTTTACCCACGACACGGTTTTGAATTCTAAACAATAAGAAGTAATGACATTGTTTTTTTGTTTTTTTTTTTAAAAATTTCTAAGATGGTAATATCAAAAGTAAAATGCTAATGATATTGATAAAAGCAGTCGGATAATAACAATGTGCAGATCGAAAGAAGAATATATATATTTCAATTCTTTAATCATTTTAAACCAAGCGAATCCTTCCATCGTCCGTACCAAATTATTGGAAAATGGAGCATGATGAACGCTTTTATTGGATTAATTTCATCTCTATACGAGGCAATTAAAATAGAGGTATATTCAAAAAGTCTCACATAATCTTTGATTTCTACTTTTTAATAAAAATAGATCGAACGTACTTGAAATTAAACAAAATATATTATAACAAATTCGAAAAGTAATACTATAACATTATCTGCTCGAGCTCATTAGATACACATATACGTAAAGCATTTATCTTCAAAAAAGAAAACTATACTTGTACAAATGAAACTTTTTGAGTAATAATATCACAAATAAGCCAATGGATTTGCTGATTCAGAACCAGCTTAGGTAATGGGTATCTGCACCAGCTGGTAATGAAATGATATTCTTCCAAGTGAAATGCTTGAACAATTTAAAAAAAAAGGTAAATATAAAATGGTCTAATGATATTAATTTATTTTTTATATTTCAAGTCAAAAGAATAAAAGTACATAATATGAATAAGAGATATGTAGTAAATTATTTAAACGCTTATTTCTTGTTTTTCTTTGCTTCGGTAGTATATTCGTCGACCAATGAACTATAGTATCCAATCGCTTTTTCAGCAATCTTCTTTTCACTAATGCGACAAGTACGGGCAAAGTATTCTCTCTTGTTGCTAGCAGTCTCTTCACGCTCCTCCAACTCCTTGTCAATGGGCTTCCATTCGCCATCCTCTTCGAGATATGCTAAACGTCTAAACTCGCAGAGTGCACGAGCGACCTGGTAGATGTTGAGTTTAACGAGTACCATTTCCTTGGTCTTGTTTTCGCCTTGGCTCTTGGCAATTTCTTCAAAGTAGTTTAGTGCATTTTCGACATCTTGTGTAAACGTTTCAAATTTATCTTGAGGAACAAACATGACGTGGAGTAAGCACATCAACTTGTCTTCAAACAAGCCCTCCGAGTTGACAAAGTAGGGGCGGGAGCTGCCTTCATCCTCTTCACCACAGCAGGCGCCATCTTCATCATGTTCATGCTCATGGTCGTGTTCTTCTTTATCAGCATGACCGTGGTGATCATGACCATCTTCGGAACCACAACAGCTATCTTGGCAACCTTCATCATAGTCGTCATGCATACCATCCAGCTCATCGTCATCTTCAGTAGGGCAGAGAATCTGTTCATTTTTTAAAAAGAATTCCCATCTTGGCTTAGTTTGTCCAAGTGCCAGCTTCTGAAGTGCTTTAGGGTCCAAGTCAGCGTTATCTGCCTTTAAAATCTCGGCAGTGATGGCCAAACAGCAATCGACTATAGAATCTTCGGTGATGGTAATATAGTCGTTCTTGTTGTTGTCGTGACAGAATCCATATTTACTAAGTAATGTACCATTGGGAAGATCACCATATGTATTGAATATTTCCTCGCCCTTCTTTACATTACGACCCAGAACCATATCACAAGAGTCTACAGGCTCCTCCTCCTCTTCAGCATCCCAGAAATCGACACCGGCCAACTCCAAAGCTTCCAAGTCTGGTAATTCGGTTTCCAACTCCTCTTCATCATCCCATTCCTCATCGTCATCCTCCTCCTCCTCCTCCTCCTCACCAATTTCCTCCTCGTCTTCAATAGTTTTAACGAGTTCATCCTGTTCCAGAGCCTCGAGATAGCGATGTTCACAGTAATCAGCAGCACCGCATACATCACAGACATCATACTCTGATTGGAAGTGGACCTGTTCATCTTCAGTTCTGTGGTTGAAGATATCAGCAAAAGGAACCAAAGCATTCTCATGGAATGAATCAACTTCAAATGCACGTGATGAAATGACTGTAGATATCTTGATAAACTTCTCGAATGAATAAGGGTCCTCTCTCTCCATGTTGCGTACAAAGATATAAGGATGCTCTTCAATAATGGGTTCAATGATTTCTTCGTAATCGTCAATAAGGTCATTCTGTCAAATATAAGAAATAAGATCAGCCAAAAGAAACCACTATTTTATATTCTATTTATATGTATACCATTTCGTTATGAGTAGTTTTATCTACTTCTGTGCCTGCCAACAGTTCCTTCTCTTCGTCTTCCCAAAAGAGCGGAAGGTCCTCGCCTTCCTCGGGGAGTGTTTGTAAATAAGGAAACCATGGAGACTCGGCACCAATAGCAAGTTCATACAATACAGCCAACGCAAGAGCACAGCCACCTTCAACTTTTTGTTCTTCCAGAATGTTTGCAATACCAGTGGTTTGTGTCGACAACACGCACTCCTTTGGGATCTTGACAAGTGTCTTTTCCTTCTTCAAGTTCTTGGTGGCAAAGACGCCGAACCCAGTTTCGGTTTCTTTGATCTCCAAAGACTCTTTGTCCCATTCGAATTTGTTTTCCTCAAACCATTTCAAAAGAAGATCTAATTTGCTTCCTGCCATTTTTTCGAAAAAAAGTTGATCAAGTTGTCGAAAAATATGAAAAAGTTTAAAAAAGTGTAAAATTTTTTTAAAAGACAGCACAGCTGCCAATCCAGAGTTGAGACAGTCTTTCCATTTTTGATCATTTTACTTTTTTTTCTATCACTGGTTTTTTTTTTTTAGTGCAATGATAAACTAGTATTCTTTTTTTATATAAAAGAACTTGTTTCCCCCCCCCACCTTTCATATTATTTTTGCCGTTTCTTTCTTCAGCCTCTTTTTTTGTTTGTTTTATCATTATGAATCCACGATTAATACAACAAAGGTAGTATACGAGAGCTTCAAAAAGAAGGAAAAGAGCTCCAGCTTGAGAGTATGTAGACATTTTGTATGTCCAAACATATATTTATATCTAACGTTATTACAGTCATCATACACAGCCGTGGACAAGTTCGTAACAATGTAGTAACATAACAAACTGGGTTGTAATACATACAAGCTGTGGCTCTGAGAGGCACAAGAGTGGGTTATCATGGAGCTGCCCGAAAAATAGTAAGTAAAATACTAAAGTCGAAAGAAAAATATACCTACCTTTTTGTGTGATAGCGTATTATGATCGGATGACCAAAGACCAAATATACAACAACAAAGGCTTGTGGATCCTGGTGTATGTTCCACTTCCCAAACTGCTTCTTTCTCCTACATCACCAGTTTAAGTATAATCTTCACTTAAAGAAGTAGGACTACATAATTGGTAAGTTAGAACCGTGATTAAAAATACATGGGCAGATGTATTCAACTAGATTCTTTTAAAGTCAAGATAATCTAGACACGTATGATACTGAAAACCCACCAGAAAACGTCCCCCACTTATTTGACAACCTTATTCGCATCGATGGCCACACCATCGAGTTCCTTTATGCTGCCAAAAAATCACCTCCAGAAGGACTACTTGACCTAGACATGGTTGACGTGGCTGATTGGTTTGATTTGCCTCATGATATGCAGAAGGATCTTGATGATTTTGACATTTACGGCGTTGATCCTGGCCACCGTCATTTATTTACAGCCATAAATAAGGAAGGTGTCGTATTTGACATATCCATCATACATTAGATGTATGATGTACCTTATCGATAGTATAACGTGTGTTACGTATTATAG
>VCJK01001065.1:89416-100367 GCA_024139485.1 Backusella psychrophila | reverse complement strand
TGTAAAAAAAAAAAAAAAAAAAAGATATATTTCAAACTATACTGTAGTGGTTCACTAGTAAGCTGTATATACTACTATTATTCTAGAAGCTTAACTGTGGATCATTAACTACAAACTACCCATTGGTACAGAATGAATATACATTAAAGGATTATATTGATTGATGTATAAGGGATTTTGTTTTAATAGATAAAATAAATCCAATTATTACATTTACTAAATGATATCTTTACTATTGCCATTTTTTTCTAAAAAAAAAAAGTTATATATGAACGTGTTAATTTTATATTCAAAAGAAAGGAGGAGGGGAAATTATATGTCTTAAACTTTAAATGGCAATAGAAATATTCCTTATTCAAAATTACTTTATGCATTTCATAACAGGATCTTGCAGCTTCCATGGATAGGGTTGTCCCTTGCGTTTTTTTTAGACACAAACTCTTTATTTATTTTGTAAACGGGCTTGTATAAATTAACATTTCATCTTGTAAATAAATAATATTAGCATAATAAAAAACGAGACATGGTGACGTTAAAGGATAAAGTTGGCAATGATACTCTAATTGGTCATCTCAATTTATTTGGGTCTAAGGGGAATGGAGAAGGAGTAGCTTATGAGTAAAATGTGTAACTACGAATAGAATATTTCGAGGATCATTCATAAATCTCATGATGGCACTACGCATTTTAAATAGCGGATTCAGTTCATCAATGTATTACGGAATACATATACTTGAAAAGAAGGAAATGGATTGATTTACTTTTGCCCTTGGGAAAAAGACATGTAGAAGCACACTTTGATTATCTGAAAGTATATGTCAAGTTAGGATTTATGCACATCATGCATATATATAAAAAGCTTGTAACTTGATAAAAAAAATTAAATATCCCAAAATAATCGATTGATCTCGATTTTGTGGAAAGAAGCAGTCTGCTCCGCAATTCATACACGTTTTTTTCTTCCTCTTTCCTTTTCATTTTTTTTTTTCTACTTGCAATGACAGTAGTTACTCCTTGCAAATGTGAAACAGTTTGTAAATAAGGAATATATAAAAACCATTTTTTCTCCATGATTTTTATTATTGCCTTTTCTTTTTTTTCTTCTTGTTTTACTTTTTTTTCTTCTTGTTTTACTTTTTTTATGCCTTATTTATCACACGCTCAATAAATCGAAATATGACTTATCCAATCGTTGTTTACGCAATTCACAACTTTGAAGCAGAAAACGAAGATGAAATCGCATTTAATTACGGTGAACCCATTACTATTCTCGAAAAAGACGACCAATTCATGGACGGATGGTGGCAGGTAACATTATTTTATACACTAGATATATAAAAAAAATTGAATTTATCAACACCACCTATTCTTTAGGGTCGAAATATTCAAGGAGATATAGGGTTATTTCCAATGAACTATACCTCTCCAGATAAACCCGGGATGAATAGAGTTACATCTGTTTACACAAGTAAAGATATGTACAATGATCGAAATTCTATAAACACCGGTGTTTTTCGTCGTAAATCAGGATCCACAGTTTCTTCCAGAGGAACCAGCTCAACAGAAAGATCTGTATCCAAAGAGGATACAGTCATTGGTGACTTTGGACAAAGTCATATTTGTCCACTCTTTTGGAATACAAACGATGTCATCATGTGGTTAGAATATGCTGGTTTAGACATGGCTATTGATCACTTTATTGGTACATTATGCTCTCTATTTATAAAACCTCTTGGATGCTTCAAAACAGAAAATCTAACATTTCGTTTGTCGTTTATATTAAAATAGGTCAGGAAGTGACAGGCGATGTTTTGCTTGATCTAACACATGATGGTTTAAAAGAGCTGGGTATCACTGCATATGGACGAAGATACCGCATCATCAATTCAATTGACGGTTTAAGAAGATTTGTTGAAAGCATCAACTCTAGCAAAGCTAACCTTCCATCTTCAAGACGTGGATCTATTCCCGAAAATCAATCAAGTGTTAATGTAGTCACTTGCTTTACTCCTACAATCTCGTCAAAGCAGGGTAATTACAGTAAATGATTCATAATTAAAAATACAATGATCCTAAAAAAAAATTATATACACATATAGGTTCTCCAAAAGAATACACATCTGAAGACTCTTTATCCTATTCATCCTCGTTGTACAGATCGTCTATTCATTCCCCAAAATCAATCCGACCTCAATCTCAGGATAATATGAGCATATTATCTCCAAGATCAAACACAAACACAATTTCTACCAGGAGGTCCGCGATCAGTATTGACCAAGCAAGTTCCCGAAACACTTCGATTTCTCGGGCAAGTCATACAAGTTTAATGATTGCACAAGATGCCCCTCCTACCCCTCCTGTACCAGCATTGGAAGACAGAACTGAACACGAAGGATGGCTACATAAAAGAAGTGATCGATTTAAAACATGGAACAAACGCTGGTTTATTCTTCGAGATTCTAGTTTATTCTATTTTAAAAATCCAAAGGTAAGGATATATTGTCCAAGAATGAGCCATCTTCATTTATTTATTCATTTTTTTTTTTCATTTCAAGGACAATAAAATGAAGGGCATTATTAGTTTGAAAGGCTACCGAGTCATTGCTGATCCAAGTACTACAGGAAATAAACGGTTCGGATTCAAGTTGTATCATGATCGCGAGAGAGTGTTTCAATTCTATACTGAGACAGCAGATGAATTGAAAAAATGGATGCAAGCATTGATGAAGACCACCATTAAACGAGACTTGTGTGGTAAGTTGAAAGATATACTCAATCTAGATTATATACTTATTTCAATCATCTCTCTAGCACCTGTCGTTTCTTCAAACAATATGACTACAGTGTCATTGGATATTGCCCAGAAAATGAGACCTAGACCACCATCCATTCTAATGCAAAAAACAAATTTTGAAAAGCAAATGCATGAGATGAATACAGGAGAGCATCCGGAAGAAAAAGCGGATGAGACCTTTATGTGGATGGAAGACACCCTTAAGGAAGACACAGCCAATCAAACCATAATAAAAGCATATCCGGATAATGAAGAAGCCATAGATACTAAAAACAGTTCCTTCTCTACAAGTGAAGAAGAAGAGGAGGAGGAGGAGGATCGACCATGGTATGAAGTCAACTTGATTGAATGGAGCAATTCACATTTACAAAGCACCAAAATTGATGATTTATCCGAGTCATTCCGCTCCGGCAAAATATTAATTGAGCTTTTGGAATCTGTTTCAGGGCAAACCATTTCAAAAGATACCAATACTCCTGACGATAATATTGCAGAGGCTTTTCAATTCATGGCTGGCATTGGCGTAGAAGAGAATGAATATTCAACTCAAGGTAAACCTCCCTCTCTTTGATAGTAAATATATATATAAACTAATTGTTTTTTTTTAGATGTTTTAACTGGTAATGAAGACAAGATTATTGATATGCTGATTTCAATCAAGGAGTGGGCAGAAGCAAACGAGGAATAATGATTTTTTCTTTTAATTATGTATTTTATTATCATCCTGTATTTATTTATATTTATAATCGCTTAAAAACACACACACACACACAAAAGAAAGGAGAACAAGTTCTCTTTTTTTGTTTTAATAATAATAATATCAGTTTAATCATTCAATCATCGTTTTTAGTCGACTCATAAGGCTGTTGCGTTTCAAATATCCCATACATCATTTCATAAACAAAAGGATATCGTTACAAATTTTATTTTATTTCATGTATGATTTCCATAATAGGTTTAGCGTGATTATCCACCATGTAAAGTAGAAATAAACACAATCTCATCGTTATTCTCTAGCTCGTACTCAAGCTCATCACACAACTCCCAATCGACGTTATTAATCAATACAAGAATACCAGGTCGACTATATTTATATGTTATCATCATAATACATCAAGTATGTTGTCCCTTTTAAACGAGTTGTACTTACACTGTGTCCTTTTCAACAAATAAGTCCTTCTTTTCAGTCATCATGTTGTCGCGTATATAGAATATCAAGTCTTGCAATGTTGATTTTTTATCCTCATTGTTCTTTGCAGGAAACTGAATAGTGTGCTTGCTGACATTTTGGAACAAAAGCTCCATTCCGCCACTTTTGCAACGAATTGTTTATAACTGCACTGCAAGCTCTTTTTGCTTATTATTACATACCTAAGCTCAATCTTGATGGTTAAATCGGACATTGTGCTGAGTAATAATCTCTAAACAAGTACACACATGTCTTTAGTTTATTTTTTTTGATTATTAAAAAAAACGGTGGCTGCTTTATAAAGTTGCAAGGCAGTCACATTCATGCTTTATAAAAGAAAAGAAAAGGTATCTTTTTTACTTTTTATAATCGGTTCTATTTCTACAGTACATTCTTTCTGGTCAGATAATCAAAACGTTTGAATGTGTAACCAACAAAGGCAAGGTCCTTTTGAGCATTGACTGTATCTGTTTGATAGGCTATGATAATAATAATAATGAATAAGTCTATACAGTGATATGATAATATATATATATAAATAGACTTACTTTGATTATCGACTGTTTCGGGTACAGCATCCAATTCCTCAGTAGGGAAGTAGCTTGTGTCTGTAATGCTCTTTAACTGAGGCACATGAGGTGATCTTTCATGGCGGATTTGATCCCAATTGATACCATAAAAGAATGGATGTGCCTTTATTTCCTCTGATCCATTGCGACCCAATCGATTCTCGGGATCACAAATAAGTCTATTATTCACTTATTAGTATAAAGATATAAAGATATAAAGATACTCTATACATTTCCCTTACCTTCGAATCAAATCCTCTGCCTCTCTACTGATGGGCTGGTCGTCAGGGAAAATCAGTGTTTCTCTCCAGTTCATAATCTTTCGATATGTATCGTGAGGATTCTCTGAGCAAAATGGAGGATAGCCACAAAGACATTCAAACATGATGGCACCCAACGACCACCAATCACATTCATTTCCATATCCTCTTTGTAAAAAGATCTCGGGAGCAATGTAATCCGGGGTGCCGACTGTAGAATAAGCCAATGCTCTTCTATTCTTCTTCCAAGTGGCAATTCTTTCCTTTTGTGTATTGAGATTGATAAAGTCGGGTCCAGTCGAGGTTTGTGCACCTTCTAATAGACGTTGATAGTATTGCGAGTCGTGTGTTTTGTGGAATCCTGTTGAGAGTCCAAAATCAGACAGCTTGATATGGCCGTCCTTGTCAATCAGAATATTATCCGGTTTGATGTCACTAACAAACACCTTGTTAGTTTTAAATGGCTTGTTATTCTTCTTCTTTCACTCTTACCGGTGAATAAAACCGAGATGATGGATGGCTTCCAAAGCAAGTACAATCTCTGCAATATAGAAACGAGTGACAGGCTCTGAAAAGGTGTCGTATTTAATCAACATTGTCATCAAATCACCGCCCGGTAAAAACTCCATAATCAAGTAAAGATACTGTGCATCCTGGAATGAAAAATACAGTTGAACTACCCAAGGCGAATCCGCTTCTGCAAGTACATCACGCTCGGCTTTGACATGTGCAAGTTGATCTTTTTTAAGCATCTCTGATTTCTTTAATGTCTTCATTGCATAGATTTTGCCTGTATCTCCTGCTTGCACTAAACGCACCTATTTTGTATTGTATATTGTTATTTTACTTTACTTGCTCAATGGTGTTGCTCCATCTTACCTCACCAAAGGCACCTTTGCCAATCACTTTGACAGTGACAAAGTCTTCGAGTCCTAAACGAGTACGACGTAGTCTCAAATACTGAGACTCTTTTCTACCCAAAGATTGGAGCTGTCTTTTTTTCTTTTCTTCACTGCAGTGTTCAGTCGCTAATTTATTTTCAACTTCTGTGCGTCTATTGTGGTATAAAACAAGAACAGAGTGAGTGTTGGTATTATTTGTATTAGTACTCTTGCTTGCTTTTTCCATACCTTTGGTTTCTTTCAAAAGCTTGGTCAAGAGCTGTTTTGTAATAATGCTCCAAGCGTAACTTTGCGGCTGTTGCTCTATCAAGTACACTTCGAGGAAAGCCCTCAGTAGAGCGGTTAAACGTATCTAATTGAGGTTGTTGGTAAAAGTAAGTAGATGACGCATCTGCAGCATTTGGAAAGCTTTGCTGTTGTTGCTGTTGCGGATTAGTGTATGTATAGTCCATTTGCTATATACTATAATATATATTATAACAACACTATTTAATATTTAATATATTATTAAATAAAAAATGGAGAAAAAAAAACAAAAGGAAAAAGAGTGTGTCTGAGTTTGTGGTGCTTTTGAACTGAAAACGAGTCAAGCTCCTGAGTTTAACATCTCAATTGCTCAGATATCAGCCAATCAGAGACGAATGTTCATTACCTGATTGAGTCCACTTTTGAAGAGAGAGAGAGAGAGAGAGAGAGAGAGAGATGTACTGTAAAACACAGTGACTATAGCCGTGTAAGTATATATATTTACAGGTATGTATGCTAGTAATGTATCTAGAGTATAGATACACATCTAAAAATGGAAAATAGGCTATAATCCATTCCTACATTGCACGTTACTTTTATACTTTTGAAGGATGTATTACCATGGAAATAGAAAAGTAAAGTATGCAATGATACAACTTTTTTTCTTTTTTAAGAATATATATATGTATTTGTAAAGAATCATGATAAAAAAAAAGAAAATATATTTATTTTCAATAGTAAAGTGTATGTTTGACTATCAGTATTAAAAAATACATGCCGCTTTTTCTAATAATAATTAAAATAAAATGTCGTCTTTGCTGCTTACTCGAATCAAAACAGTTACATATATTGGTGAGGTTTGGCGTCTGGTTGATCGGGTTTATAGTGATCTACAGGGTAAGCTGGGTCACTGTAACCGTTTTGATGTTCATAAGGATAAACTGTGTTATCGTAGTAACCTTGCTGGTGCTGTGGTTGAGGAGAGGGATAATAGTAGCCCTGGCTACTGTAATCATCCACTACTTGAGGCTGATAATAGGAACCATTTTCGTTATTATACATTGGATCATTCATTCTCGGTATCGTGGGTGATGCGCCCACCATTGCCTGCATTTGTGGAATTTGTGGTGGCGGAGCCATGCTTTGCTGCTGCTGCTGCTGCTGTTGCGGTTGCGGTTGCTGGTGGGGGAAATCAGTATCAGCCAATCCAAAATCTTCAAAATCGTGCGATCGTTTTTGTCGACGGGCACATCCACCGTGTCTATTAAACCAAGTCAAACAACCTCCAATAAGTGCAACGCCAACTATAAATATACAATCAAGGGATGTTTTAGGTCATGAATGATATTATATGGTTATTTATAGACCATCATGTTTTTTTTTTAAACTTGGTTCACTTACAAATGCCACCTATCACTGCACCTACAATGACACCTGTTTTACTACCACTATTGTTGTTATTTCCTGCATTTGTCTTTGGCACTTGTACTACGGTAGGGACACCGTTGATAGAAGTAGTGGTAAAATCTGCTGTTTCTGATGCAGTGTCGCTTGTACTCGAAGGGTTATTAGGGTCACCCTTTACTCTGGAGGTTGTTCCTGGCGAGGAGGGCTTTGAATCAGGAGTTGCAGGTGTATTCGGAGCGTGACTGGGATTTTGTGCTGGGTTGGTTGTCGTTGGTACCGGTGCTGGCGCAGGTGCTTCTGTTGTTGCAGGTGGTTTGGATGGGGAGTTATTTGAGGTAACGGGCGGTGGTGCATGAGTAGAAGGAGGTGGGTCTGGACTAGATGGTGGTGGTGCTGGAGCAGCTGTTGTTTGATGATGAGGTGGTGATGGTTGTGCTGGTGCATTGGAAGAGGGTGAACTTGGTGAATTTGAGGGCTCTGCTTGGTTGGGTCCAGTAGGTTTGTCTGATATAGCATCAATAACATGAGTAACACCACCAAGTAGTTGACACTGAACTAATGTAAAAGTATATATAACATATAAAAAGAGTATTAACGAAAAGTATTTCATCACTTGCACTTTTCTTTTTCTTAAAAAAGAAAGAAAAGAATTGTTTATAATATCAACACAAGAAAATTGAAAGAGAGAGGAAGAGAGATTGGAAATATGCTAAAAGATGATTAAAACAAAAAAAATCAGAAAGAGAAGAAAGGAAAGAAGAGAAAAAAAAGGGAGAGGAGTAAGATGACTATGGTTATTATAAAGTAAACTATTTCATTGACAGGCCAATTTATTGTTAAAAAAACCAAAGGATTATAAGTTCAGTTAGTTTTAGTAGTGGCAAAGTCGAAATACAAAAAATAGTGTGTTGTCTTGACACGTTGACTGTTCATTTTAGTAGTAAGTATGGAGGAACTCCTTATGCTTCCCCTTCTTTTTTTCTTTTTTTTTTTTAAAAAAAAAAGAAGATCATTCAAATTCTATCTCGTAAAAAAGAATTATAAATACACCTTGTTAACTTTTTATGGTTATATAAAAGCACTTGGTTTCTTTTTTGCTAAGCTGATCTTGTTTTGTTTTTTTTCATTCTCCAAAAAAAAAGAGTAAAGTTAACGGTGAAGATGAAAGGATTGCGTTTAAATAAACTCCTGATATTCTCCTTTAAAAACGAGAAAGAGTTAAAATAGGTTGAATGAATGAACATCTTAAAAAATGTTCTTAACATTTGTAATCTTTTCTCTCTCTCCCTATTCAATTTTTTTGTAGGTTCTCCTCGTACATAATCACTTTTTACTACAAGGCCTGTATGATAATGACAATAAATAATTGAATAATGCTGTCAAATTACTTGTAATGATAGTAGTAATATAAACAAAGTATCTTTTATATCTATTCATTTGTATAATTACTTTTCTATATTTTACAAATGTACAACTATTAGATAATTGGCTTACGTTCTATAAAAGGAAATAAGCGAGTAACACGCACAAGGTAAAGTAATGAAATAAATAAATATGCAACCCCATTACTGCATGATGCTGAAGCGTCATGATAAAAAAAGAAAAATAAAAAATAACCTTCAAGTCAGCTCATCATCATATCACACCTCCTATATTTTTTTTTATACGCTTATGAATATTTCACCTCCCGCGACCATCTCCTTTTCACCCACATAAAAGATTAAAAGAAAAAGGGAACTGGATTTCACCACCAAGTAATATAGAATGAGAAAAATTACAATTAGGTGATAAGTGTTAACGTAATTCAACTTGTTTCATTAACATATACTATTAAATGAATGTAACATCAATCTACATGTCTATTTTAATTTTTAACCATATGAATCTTCTGATAAAGCATATCTTGATAACCTCCATTAATACCATAAGCTTAGCCAAGCACTATTTAACAATAAAGGCTATAAAAATGTATTGGAAAAATCGTATAAATATTTTCCTAGTACGATACAAGAGAATACTCTTATTGATAGCTTGAGTCAAAGATGAATAAATTGGATGTATTCTTCTCTTATAAATCTGGGTCTACATAAGGGCAATATGTCCCTGAAAATAGCTTGCATTATCTGAAAATGATTTTATTATAATTTATAATAGTAGGTAGCCGTATAATTACTAATGTAACTTTGTATCGTCCTATCAAGAAAGATTGGAATACTTTATTATTTAGGATCGGTGCCACATACTATTATAATTAGACATAAAGATATGTTTTGGATTTTTTATATTAGACTACTTCCTCCAATAGTTTCTTCATTCTTGATAGCTCTGTATCAATGTGTTTGGTATATGTGCTGGACAAGGTACTATATGTTAAATCTTGGTCTTTATTAGGCTTACAAACTAAAAGTGAATGAATTAAATTGAGTAATTTTGAGAGAATATCCAAAATAAAGAAAATAAAAATTGGCATTAATAAAAACAATCAACTGTGAGGATCTCACCTATGGTAAATCTCCATATCAACAAAAAAATACATACTCCTTTATTTTACATAGTATAAACATGCTTAACTTTTAATAAAGACAAAGCATTCTCAACACACTTTTTATTTTATTTTTACATATGACTTTCAGTTACGACAACTTGAGGGAAAAATCACACGAAAATGAGGCTTAATTGGCTTGTGTAACAACGTCATAGAGTTTTTATTGTCCTCACTCTTTACTTTGGCCTTTCGACTAGTGATGAAATATGATTATTTTCAACACTTTCTCATTTTTGTACGTATAATAAAAGGAAAAGGAATCGAAAAAGGTCAAAAAGTGCAATTCAAGACGCATGCCATTTGCATTGTTAAGTAAATTGAAATGACGAGCCAAAAAAAAAAACCAACAGTACATGAATTTTGTCTGTTCTCATCGTTACACACGCCATGTACGTACTTCACCCTTTATTTTAACTGTCAAGTCGCCAAGTTTTTATTACTTTGATAATATAGCTAGATGGAGAAAACCACAACGAATCGAATGCCACTGGAATCATCGCTCTACGACCCAACTATCAGAATATGGGATCATTTAAAGCTTAGAGGGGTAAAAACAAAAAAATAAAAAGTAAACAATTGAGTAATAGAGGCAAAATAAAGTAAACAATTGTCAGAATACCTTTCATTTTTTTTTTATCCAGTGTACATAAATATGGATAGTTTTTCATTTTTCCTTTCTTTCTTTTTTCTTTGCGCATTTGTTAGTTTTCTGCTATTATCGTTAAAATGTGTTCTTCATTATTGACTGCAACTACTACAAGCACACTTAGTGCAGATGAACTTCAAAAAGAATTCATGAAAAATCAGTACTTTCCCTGTTGGTGTAAGTCGTTTTTAGTACCAATAGATTGATAATGCATTTATCTAATCGTCCTTCTTCCTTCAATAGGTATTTATAGAAAAAGAAATCGCGATGACAAAGAAGATGGAGAGCCGGAGGAGAAGGCTATTGTCAAGAAGTTGAAGAAGGTAGACTCTCATTCTTAGTTTAATTGAAGTATCTTTTTGTATTGATATGTTTTTTTATTAAAAAAAAAAT
>VCJK01001065.1:42016-72731 GCA_024139485.1 Backusella psychrophila | reverse complement strand
AAAAAAAAAAGCGACTTACCATCAGTTTGGATGGATGCTAGCAAAGACTTGTTTTTGATCAAAGATAATCTTCGAAGTGCCACAAGAGCATCTCTATCACCTTGCTTTGCGCTCAATGTATACCATTCAATGGCCTCATTGATATCACAACCACTTCCTTGTCCTTTTTCATGCATTTCACCAAGATGATACTGCGCACGGGGATCAGCTTGACTGGCAGCACTTTGGTACCAAGATTTTGCCCTTTTAAAGTTTGGATTTATTCCAAGGCCATTTTGGAACATGTATCCAATGTTGTTCTGAGCCCTGGCGTAGCCCTTTGCTGCGGATTTTCTGTACCACTTTATCGCTTGTTTATAATTGATGGAGACACCAAGACCGTTCATAAACATGTGACCAAGATTGTACTGGGCAGTTGAGCTTCCCAAAGAGCTGGCTTGTCTGAAATAAATCATGGCCCTGTTATAGTCATGAGCATCAGTTAAGCCTTCTAAACAGAGGTAACCTAAATCGTTAAAGGCATCTCGGTGGTTTTGGAGAGCAGCTTGCTGGTACCAATAAATGGCCTTTTCAAAGTCTTTATTTCCACCCTTCAAACGATACTGATACCCAAGTTTATACATCGAATCTATATCTCCATGCTCTGCTTCTTGGATAATATCTCTTAGATCTTGAGTAGACAAATGAGTTTATTAAGTATCATTATGATTGTAAGAGATGGGATATATACCTTTCAGATCGTGTTGGGCTAATGACAAATAGTATTCAAAATCATCCTGGTTTGGAACGTTTTCCATTTTCAAAAATAATGCTGTAGTTGATTGGGAAAAGGGAAAGAAGAAAGAAGAAAGAAAGAAAGAAAGATATATGAATGCATTTTGATTGTTATTGTTATTTATAATCTGTTTACTTGTTTATTTGCCAAATGGTGGGAGTTTTTCCTTTTGGTGCCCCATGGCTTATCAAAATGATGCATTTTCTCTCTCTCTTTATCTTGAGCTAATTATATGTCATGATTCAAGTATTGTAGATCTTTTTTCTTGAATAGATAAAAAAAAATAAAAACGTTGATGAGTTTAGTTTTATTATCACTGTGTTGTATTAATAAAGGCTTAGTTTAGGGCCATATAAATTTATGCCATTTTGATTTTAAAAATCCACGTAATTTTAAACTCAATAATAAATGGATGGGCCGGACCAGATGCTATGTGAGAGTGATTTTGGCTCGGTTCAGATTTAATGCAACTTGAATATATTATGCAGTATCCAAAGTCCAGGTTCTACTGTTTCATTTCCTGGCTTTCAAGTGAGTTATTTGGTACTTGTAGTTGTCTGATAAATCAGTGATAGAGTTTGCTGCAGCCAAAAAGTTAAACATCAGCGTGTTGTTTGATTTTGAACTTGCCATAAAAACATCTTACTCTTAAAGTCGACATAAAGAAAATCACCCATTCTTTACTGAATATCATTATATGCAATCTTCATTACATCCTGAAAAATATCAATTTTAAACATCATACTGTATAACAGTTCGTCTTTGCATTTTTTTTTACCTCTTTTTTTTTTTGGCTTTTTATGGGTCACAAATGTTCTCAACTTGACTAGTCCATCCCACAGTCTCACTTCTTCATCCTGTAAACCTCTTGTTCTTTTTAGGCTCCTGTTAATCTGTTCCTGGTCTATCTCTTCTTCTCTCATTTCAATAAGCTTTTGTCTTGATGACCTAAAGTAACTTGGTTAGTAAAAAAAACTCTTTCAAAAAACCACATATCGATCAACAGGGTACATTAAATTCTGTTATTTCGGCATCGTAGTAGAACTGTAATACGGGTGCCAGTAATGATCTATTTCAAGAGGAATGATATTAACATGATTTAAGCATTGAATCATCCTCATTGGCAGAATATTGGCCGATCACGTGTCTTGAAAGTATGTTGAGAAATGGACTTGTTTTTTCGCTTTTTTTTTTCTTCTTTTTCCTCTTTGTTGCCACACGACCCTTTTTTATAAACAACCCCAACGGTAATGAACAGAGACTTTGAATAACAGTAGAGTATATGCCTGAATGACAGTAATTATAACCCGCCTTTCTTTTTTCACTTTGTTGTATATCATTTCAACATGATGTAACCTTTTAACATTGTAGGCTATTGAAAGGCGCCATTGAAATCAGACGTCCTCCGCGTTGGATTAGGCCTTCGATGCAGGCAACAAAAAACGGGTAGTCTGGATTACGCGAGGCAGAAGGATGGAACGCTTTTGGCTAGACTAGCGATGAGAAATTCTTAATCTTGTTGAACGCCAAGTTTACAAAAGCGCTCCTCTCTCTTTCCTCTATCTTTGAAAGCGAGGAGATAATTATGCTGAAGCCCTTTTTTTTTTTGCTTTATTTATTTCACGAGATCAAGAGGAAGAGAGGGGATAACTTGACGCGTTGCGTCAACAGTAGTCGGGAATGATTATAGGTATGATAATTAATGGCACAACAACAAAAAAATAATCTCTTTCTAACTTGTTTCAAAAAAGAAAGGTAGACGGGGCGACTTTCCGAAAGCGAACGAGCAAGGAAGGAATATAGTTTAGTCAGATGTACAACTTATACTCAAGGTCCCTGTTTCTACCTGCTATTAATATAATTTGTTGTTTTTCAATAAAAAAATATAAAAATATGTGCCTTGAAATCAGCAAAATTGACCCTATTTTTTCTTTTATTCTTTTTCTTTAAATCATCATAAAGTACTTGTTTTCCATAGTTCACCAATGGGCATATCACAACTATGGCAAATATTGGAAGGGGGAAAGCGGAGATATTCTTTAGAAGAGCTGGCGAGTGAGAGCAAAACACGCCTTCGAGTCGCGATTGACGTTGCGATTTGGAGTTTTCAAGCAAGGGCTCATAACAGTGGTGACAACCCCGAGCTTCTTGTCCTGTTCTTTCGTCTGTGCCGTTTATTTGAACTGGGCATTAGACCTGTTTTCGTGTTTGACGGGGCCGAGAGACCCAGCTTTAAAAGAAACAAGACAATCAACACGATTCCACTCGAAATCCAGTTTCAGAATAACCTAATCAAGCTGATTGAGTTGTTTGGTTTTGCAGTTTGGCATGCTTATGGTGAAGCCGAGGCAGAATGTGCCATGCTGCAAAGACTTGGATTTGTCGATATTGTATTGACAAATGACTCTGATGTTTTCCTGTTTGGAGCTTCGCGAGTGATCCGACAGTGGACGTCCAAAAAAGATGAGGAAATTGACTGCTATGACATGGCTTGGATAAGAGACTCGACAGGACTCGATCGATCTGATCTCATTTTAATTGGTCTTTTAAGAGGCAATGACTATGACAAGGGCAGCAATGGAGTGGGCATCCACATTGCGGAAGGCTTGGCAAGATTGCATCATCACCACACTCTGATGAACGCTATTGCACTCGCGCCCTCGGATACCCCGCTTGAAGATGCAATGGTCCAGCTAATGTACGATAACCTGACCTACGAACTACAAAATAACACGTCAAACCATCTAAAGAAGAAGCATCCGAATTTGACGCTTGACCCGAAATTCCCAGACTTTTCCATTGTCGTCGACTTTATTCGACCCATCACCAACATTCAAACCAAAAGATCTGCTGCTCTGGCCAAAGTAATGAAACAACGCCTTGATTGTAATGCTGAACCCAACTGGGGCCAGCTAGCCATGTTTGTACAAAGAATGTTCCACTGGCCAAATGAAAACTTGATTCGACGCTTCGGTTCCTTGTTATTTCCTGCTTTTATGCGTAATCAACTTGGGAAAAAGGCTCAGCCTCAAAGAAACATCAACTTGAAAGAAAAGCGTCATGACCACGGCCAGACGCTTTTGAAGGAGTATTACAAACCAACTGCCTCGCTTATAAACACTGAAAATAAGGTCATAATAAAAATAAGCGATACAAAGTCTATAAAAAGACGACGGTACTACAGAGTTGAGTGGGATCCCCAGTGCTGGTCACGGTTTAAGGAGAAGCTCAGTACAATGCTGGACAGAACTATTCATAGCGAGAAACCAAATGATTTACCTGCAGAAGATCCTTGGCCAAAGATTAAACGACAGTGGGTAGCGGCCGACCTTGTATTTATAGCTCACAGGTCAATGGCAATAGATTTTCAGTCCAAAAGATCAAAAAACAAGGAAAGCTTTTTAATACTACCAGAACGAATCAAGAAATAAACAACATCAACAACATCAACAACATCAACATACTTTTTTTATTTTATTTTATTTTATTTTATTTTTTTTCTTGCTTGTTAATGAATAAAAAATATATGCAAAATAGACATAATACTAAGGCTATTATTATCATTATTCGTCTTCTTCCATGGGCACTCCCTCACCATCTTCAGGATACTCATCATCATCATAGCTTTCATCAACAGTAGCTTCTTGATATTGTTGGTATTCAGACACAAGGTCATTCATATTGGATTCTGCCTCTGTAAATTCCATCTCATCCATACCTTCACCTGTATACCAATGCAAGAAGGCCTTTCGTCTAAACATGGCCGTAAACTGCTCATTTACTCGCTTAAACAGGTCTTGGATGGCTGTAGAGTTACCAATAAAAGTGCCCGACATCTTTAAGCCCACAGGCGGAATGTCACACAAAGATGTCTTTACACTGTTGGGAATCCACTCAACAAAATAGGCAGCGTTCTTTTGCTGTACAGCCAGCATCTGGTTTTCCACTTCTTTAGTAGATAGGCGGCCACGGAATATGGTGGCTGCAGTCAAGTAGCGACCGTGGCGTGGGTCTGAAGCTGCCATCATGTTGCGTGCATCAAACATCTGTGCAGTCAACTCGGGTACACTCAGATTACGGTACTGCTGAGAGGCAGATGATGTCAGTGGAGCAAGACCAACCATAAAAAAGTGAAGACGAGGGAAAGGGACCATGTTGACACATAGCTTTCGAAGGTCCGAGTTGAGCTGACCGGGGAAGCGCAAACTGGTAGATACACCCGACATGACGCCCGACACAAGTTGGTTTAGGTCACCATAATTGGGGTTGGACAATTTGAGTGTTCTGAAGCAAATATCATACAGAGCCTCGTTATCAATACAAAAGGTGGCATCACAGTTTTCAACCAACTGATGTACGGAAAGAACTGCATTATAAGGTTCAACCACTGTATCAGATACCTTGGGAGATGGTACTACAGAGTAGGTACTGAGCATACGATCAGGGTACTCTTCACGGATTTTGGACAACAATAATGAGCCTAGGCCAGAACCTGTGCCACCACCTAAAGAATGACAGAGCTGGAAACCTTGTAGACAGTCGGTGTTTTCGGCCTCTTTTCGAACCATGTCCATGATGGACTCGAGTAGTTCAGCGCCTTCTGTGTAATAGCCTTTTGCCCACGAGTTGCCCGCGCCAGATTGAGCATTGATAAAGTTGTCTGGTCGGAATATCTTGCCGTAGTGACTTGCACGAATAGCATCCATCGTTGCAGGTTCCAGATCTACAAGAATAGCTCTGGTGTATGGTTTAAGAATACAAAGTACTTTAGTGTATTTATTTCCTTCTTTACCTCGGTACGTATTTTCCTTCAGATCCTTCATTATAAAATACGTTTATGCGCTCGAGTTGCAAATCATTGTCACCGCAGTATTTACCATCAGTATTAATGCCATGTTCTTCAGAAATGGTTTCCCAGAACTTTTGGCCAATCTGTCATAATGAAAAGGGTGTGAGTAAACATACATGTACCTTGTCGGCAAAAGGCATTGATAAAAGAAAAGGATATATATTTATATACCTGATTACCACATTGTCCTAATAAAAACAAACAAACGGGAACAAACAAACGGGAAAGGTTAACTTTAAATTCATCAAGATGCACATGCAATAACATATTACCTGCTTGTACGTGAATGATTTCTCTCATATTTGATGATTGGTTTCCTTTAATATACCAAGTGTTTGGCTTGGAGTTTTATTTTAAAAAGTATTTATATGTTGAACAAGAAAGAAGAGTATAAAAATTGAAGTCTTTTTTTTTTTTCTCGTTTAAAAGGAAAAGAATAAAAGATAAGAGAAAAGAAAAGAAAAAAAGCAGATTTGCAACGTCATTAAATAAACCTCAAAAGACCGTGGCTTGTTGTTTCCATTCTCCTTACATGATGGCAACTCCTGCAGAGTGCATTACTTCACGTGACTACATCTCGTTTGACTGATGACAAGTTCCATACATCACTTTTAAATATGTAGAAAAAAAAGAAAAAGAAACATCACAAAAAAAGAATCGACAAGATTGAAATGTATCAGATGGGATATGAGATGGTCTTTTTTTCTCTCTTCTTCTTTTCAAACCCCTTGGACCATCCTATTCCAACATGTTTGCAGTCATCTTTATGCAGCCTTTATTTTTCACTTATTTTGTGGTCAATTACATTTTAATTATATTTCAATTATATTTCCATATTATTTAGGCAATAGCCGACAACACTATTTGTGAGACAACAGTGTCCTGACTTCGGATGGCCATCTCAAAAGCAACACCCGAGGAGGCGTTGAAGGTCATACGACACCTTGCCAATACCATTTCACCAGTCAAAAACGTACCAGCAAGCAGCAATGTATGCACATTTGGATTGTGTGGAGTAGCTGTATCGTCCAAGGGTTGCATGCCTACAAGATCAATCAAGGCAGTGCATGCTGCTTGAAGGGAAGGTGCCTTTTCACGATCGAGTGCCAATGTCTCTATTGCCTCACCCTCTTCAAGTGCTTGGTATTCTTGGTCAAAGTTGGATGTGTAGGTGGGTCTAATATAGTCACAAATCAAGAGGTCCACATCCTCTACTTGGTATTCGTCTTGATAACCGGCATCATCAGGCTCGCCAGTGGTGGGATCACAGTCCTTGACGATGAATTTCAATGTATTTGTGAAGGATGCTATTATCATAGGGGTTAGGTATTTGCAAGTAGAGCGTACATCAGTTATAGACTTACCAACAGGATAATCATCTTGATCGGTTCTTTCATAACCAACATAGATGCTGCTTTGTACATTATATTCCAATTTTGAAGCAGGAATCTCAAAGACCTTGAAAAGGGAATCATCCTCTTCCTCCATTTGCATCACCATTTCCACATCCTCCAATAGCTGGTCGTTTAATGTGTTGATACAGTCAAATTGAAATACAACATGATTGGCAAATGTGTGCTTGATGCAGCTGACAGTATATTCAGTTTCAGACTCAGTCATTGGAATTTTATTTGAGCTCTTGAACAGTGTTCCAAATGGGGCAATCTCGGGTATTGCTTTGAGTGCATCAGCATAAGCTGCTTGCTGATCCATTCGTGAAATTGCTTGTGGGGCTTTTGTATCGACTCGAGGCGAATCTGGAGACGTCAATGCAATGGTAGCCAAATCCTGAGGACCATGTCGACGGCGTTCCTCGTCCTCCTCAGCCTTACTGATAACGGGTACATTTGCCAATGCAAAAGCGGTACTAGACGCTGTAGGAGTACTAATGTAATCCACCAACTCACGTTCAAGCACAGGTAAAGCAAATGTTGTGTTGTCTACACTGTACAGTTTGGCAAGATCATGGTTCTTCATCATTTCAAGGGCAATAGTAGCGCGGTCACGCACTTCATCATCGACATCATCCTGACAACGCACCAAAAGCACGCGCACACTATGTCTCAATGCATCATCAGTGGCATGAATACCAAACTTGCAAAGTGCACTGACAGCGGCCCCGCGAATAATAGAGTTTTCCAAGATGACGCGATTGTAAATGTATCGAATGTATTTAGTAGGAGTGGCGGTTTTAGGGCCTTCTGTGCCGAGCATGTGGAGAACTCTGACGGACAGTTTGGTAAATTCGCAGTCTTCAATGAATTCACACAGATAGGAAAGAGCAGCCTCTTTTGAATCAGGAATAAAGCGCACCATGTTAAAGATGGCTTCGACAACAGACTTTTTAAATTCATAGCCACCTTCATCCCTCAAAACACCACTCAAGAAGGATAGCATGGTCGCTTGTTTGTTGGGAAACTTGAGACAGAGAGCACGTATGGCTTCCACTACAATCACCTTGAACTCGTCTGATATTTCTCCCATAAATCCAGAGATTTGCTTCAAAAGTCGATCGACAGAGGCTTCATTGCCTGTCTTTAATAACGTGGTGATGGCAAAGGTCGCGATACTGCGATTAGAGTCGGACACAAGGTTTTCAATATCCAAATTACACGGTGACACTGCGCTGGGTTTTGCTAATGCTAATGCATTCAAAATACGAATAGCTGCAAACTTTAAGGTGGGTTTTGGAGAAGAAAGGAAAAGCTGCAAGACTAGCTCATATTATTACGATTAATACAAAGAATAAAAATAATAAAAATAATAAAAATAATAAAAAGCAAATTACCTGAAATAGCAGGATAAAGTTCTTTAGCAGAAGCCTCCTTCATTTCACAAATAGCACGAGCAGCCTCTAAATTCACCATGTCACTCTTGTGTCTCAAATAACCCTCCAATAGCTCATAAATGCGTTTTGTTGATCTACACACGACATGCCATATTAGATGTATTAGATATATTAGATATATTAGATGGCCATCCTCCACATATCCAACACACACTTACCCAGGATCATCTTCCATCACTCTACAAGCATACCGAATAGCCAGACATACAGCAGCAGGATTCTTAAGAGTGGCGCCTCCACGTGATCCATCCGAGAATGTCTGAACCAGCTTTGAAACTGCCATTTTATCTTGCTGGCGGATAAGAAAGAGCAATCCAAGTGCATGATACTGAGCAATATTGCTGGTAGATTGTACCACTTGGCTCTGTGGTGCCCCTCCTCCAAAGCTTGTTATATAACTAGACGCAGTAGATGCAAAGCCGGATGATTGCTTTGCATACGCCGCTTCCTGTACTTCAGTTGCCCAGCGACGCACTATTTCCTTTGACGAGCCAAACAAGTGATAGGAAGATACCAAGGCAGCTGCAGAAACAGAAGGCGTCTTGTCTACAATCGATGCCTTGATGATACGTTCGATGCCTTGAATCATGGAGGACTATGCACAATGAGAATGAGTTGTTATGAATATAATAATAATAATACTTTACATCAGTAATGAGACAAAGGGCGCGAATGGCATTAGCGCGATACACCGTCTCTTGTTTTGACTGTATATCTTTTATAAGGGACTGCGTGACCATGATGACATCCTGTGCAATGCCTGAAAGCTCTTTGATGACAAGATACATCATTTGCCGCAACGACGTCTATATTGAAAATAATAAAAAATGCATCAGCGTTTATGCCACCATGGAAATAGTGTGTGTAACCTTACATCCTTGGACTGGAAAAGCTTAATCACATTAAAGAAAAGGTCGGTCGCTTCTTGTGAAGTAAATGGTTCGCCCAGAGATAGTAAATAGATGATTTTTGTCAACACCAAACGGCATTTGCGATTATTGATGGGCGAGTCGTTGAAGGCGCGAGCCTCTTGAAGCACCGTGCTTTTATTGATGTGGGAAAAGATGGTGACATCTAAAACAACAAACACGAGTGCTTTAGTCTTTGCTTGAAGAAACAATAAAACAAAGGCTTATATTTACCAGTATCTTCATCTCTCTTTACAATGCTCATTTTGGAACAAGTTGAACAAGTGTTTGGTTTTCAAAAAAAAAGAAAAAAGAACCCAAAAGAGGCACACGTCCAAAACGACGGCATTTTAAATTTGTTGGTAGCTGATCATTGGCCAGAAAAAAACTACAGTACGACACGGATATCGGAATGCTGCATGATGGATCTGTATTCGAGTTTCGAAATGCTGCCAACGTATGTCCATTGTTACCAATATTACTGGTTATACAAGTGTTGTGTACTTGCTTTCATTTCAAATAATGCTAGTGAATACTGTCAATATCATACAATTACGAGCACAATAGCGTTGGTCTATCCCACCATTTGTACCAGTTGAGATAGGTCTGACCAAAATTTCAGGAAATAGAAACGTATGACAATCTATAGAATCCAATGGGCCTTATTTCAAGTGAGAAAGGTAATTTTTCATAAAATGATGACCTTGTCAGTTTTTATTTATTCAGTCTTCTTGTTTAAATTGATTTTATTATAGAAAAAGGCAATTGATGCTTTTACTCCAGAGAAAGTGGTTTTAAAGGCAAGCCTAGCTGCATCAACTCTAGAAAGTTGCAGCACGTCAGGTTCTCATTATAAATTCACAATAGTATCATTCTTGTAAAAGGGCAAGGCTTTACAACAAAATATATCTAATATTTTAACCAATATAATACTCCTAAATCCTAGGGGAGAATGTACCAGCCATTACACTCAGTTCATGACAAGTATTTTCTCCAACAAAGAAAAGAAAGTGGTTCTTTGACAATGACTGTCGCTCAGTTGGGTATACATCATCTATCCACACTATTGATTCGTTTGTTGATTACTCAAATCGGATTGCTCCAAGTTGGTACTCTCCTATTAAAAACTATCAAAAGAAGTCAAAAGTACCTAAAGTTAACATACTCTCGACAGCAACAGAAAAAACTATTGTTATACCTACAGCAAGCGTCGCACCATCAGCTTATGATCCAAACCTTGTTGATGATGTACACGCAAGCAATAAATATTAAATGTGTAATATTAATTGCTGAATTCAAGCCAACTGAAAACAATTCAGCGGTGGGGTCTGATAAAGTCAAACTAGCACGGCAAATGAAGGCTTCTTGTAATGATTTAGTAGAACATAAAATACCAAATCAGATTGTTTGTGGTATTTTGGCACAAGGCAAGTACATGACCAATTCCATAATGGATATGGTTTCTCCAACGCTGTACCGCATTAGAAAAATATCTCCAGTGGATCTGTGCTTTGAACTCTACAAAGTAAACCTGATTCCAACTATTACATTAAGTTTATTGCAGTTAAAGGTAAACGTGAATGCAAGCACACTAATCTATACAGGTCTTGATAACTTTATTTTATTTTGTAAACAAAGCATCTTGTTGGACACCACAAAGAAAGCAGAATCTATAATTGTTGCGGATACTAAGAACAGACAACGACCTTCATCCACCCCACCAAAGTCATGGCTTTCAAGCGATGATTATGTACTAGCACGCAAACGAAAAAAGTCCAGTGATGAAGAGTCATTCTCTAGTATGTAATATACTATATACATTTATCATAGCGCCAAACAAGTTTACACCATAGTATTATATATTTAAATATTATAATATTATAATATCATTTATATCAGCACCAATACTTAACCCTACCCAATCAATCCAAAAGCATTACATGTAAATCAAAAAAATAAATAAGATGGGCTTAAAGAGATGTACGAATATAGCAAAGTAAAATAGTAAAGGGTAGAAGAAAATATTGAATTTATCGAGGTGCCCTGTAATAGAATTCATATGTTGTTTAGGATGAAGAGAATAAGCCTGCAAATATACCCAGTATCTTTTTAATATTAAAGCAACTAATAGGTTCAATTTTATTTTCAATAAAAGCAATAAGGCAATTTATTATATATATATCCTTATTTTTACATATATGTACAGATATGCTTATCGTTTTAATGGAAGGTGGCTACTAGTATTCTTTCGTTTTCTATTTCTTGTTTTATCTAAATCAAGATTGACGCCATTCTTTAACATGGATTACCTCTTCCACTCAGTTCCAGTGGGTTCCAGTGGGTTCCAGTCGATTCCACTCGATTCCACTCAGTTCGATTCCACTTCAGTTCCATTCAGTTCCACTTCAGTTCCATTCAATTCCATTCAGTTCCACTTCAGTTCCATTCAATTCCAGTCGATTCCACTCGATTCCACTCAGTTCCATTCCACTTCAGTTCCATTCAGTTCCACTCAGTTCCACTCAGTTCCACTCAGTTCCATTCAGTTCCACTCGATTCCACTCGATTCCACTCCAATTCCACTCCCGTTGAATAATGTAAAAAGTCAACAAGTAAATTACTTTGATCACTGTAACAACGATACAACCATTCATTACATTAAGAAACAGGGTTGAATCAACAGATGTCACTAGGATAGAGCCAATAAGATAAACAAAATACCTTTGATTGTTATCACAAGTTTTTATTTTATAATAATGAAAATATAAAGTGCATGTGTACACAAGTATATATATACATATTAAAAGAATAGCTTGGTCAATTTTTCCTTAACCACTTCATTTGCAGTAGTTAATGAAGAACCCATTATTTTAGCAATTGACTGAAGGTGCTTGTCCAGATCCTTGTTGCCAATAATGCCGATACGTTCATTTTGACCAAAGAGTTTTAATATCTCTTTTACAGTGACTGCAAGTTCCCCTCCATCATCTTGATAGTTTTCCAGTGCATTCTTTTCAATAAAAGGGTCGACATTATTTTTAATTGATTCAAGGACATTCAATGCAATTTTCTGGAATATAAGCGAGCCACGTTTAGCTTGCGAATCCATTGTTTGAGCCGAGTCATAGTCATAAAGAGTCCAAATAGTGTATGGCTGGTATAGATGCCCAAGTGTGAATGTCGAGCTTGATCTACAAGTCGAGTAGGTTTCTATTCGGTAAAACTTTGATCTGACTTGTTTGCATTGGTTTAGAATGTCATGAGGGTATATTTGAGAACAGCCCTTATCATTGAATAGCTTCTCTGCCGCTTGTATGGACTTATCATGGAGGAATATTTTGGTATTGTTTGTAGGTGTAAAACTAGTGGTTGATGGCCCAACACAAATCACTGGATTAGCTGAGAGTGTACAGCTGGATGTGACAAGTAGATTACAACTAAACAGCCCAATCACAAGCTTGCTCGAGTTGTCGGATTCAAAAAGCCTAACACAGGCTTGCTTGTGATGACAGCTCGAGTCTGGAATGGATGAATTGTAATCATCCTTTGAATATCTCTCGTAATGGGGATCAATCGACTTTTTTCTTCCATAAGGCTCAACACAATTGATCAAGATGGCTTTTGTTCCATCCAAGAGTATACATCCTGCAAACATTTGTGATACTGCATATCTTGCTTCTTGGTTTGTTAGCCAATCAGAGTTTGCTTTCTTCAGATCAAGGTCGTTCAATTCATGATATGTTTCATTCTTCAACAAGGATACCATTGAACTGTTTCTCATCAAAAAGGTAAGCAGAGTGTGGTCAGTCTCGTGGTGGTTTGGCAGGTTGTTGGGTTCAGGTGGAATAGAGAATATAACTTTTGGTTGTTTTTCATGAATTTCTTGTACTTGACTTGGACTTCCAAGGAGATAGTATGTTTGTGGTTCTGAGAGCAATCCAATAGGCGTCAGGTTTGTGATTTCAGTGAGAACGAGCGTTCTTTGTTGGTCTTGTATGGTATATTCCAATCCACCAGCAGCTGCAAGTGTTGCAATAGGTTTGGTAAGAGTCTTTGTGTCGTTAGATGTATTTTGGGCAGTTTTGATGTCGCTTTCACTGAATGTTTTTGGTAGCTTGGTTTTTGGTGACAAACAAGCATCCTTCTCTGCCCTTTTTTCTTTTCTGCCCCTTGCTAATCTGTTGTGTCCATCGACATGTCCATTGAATGTCGAGGTTGTCTTTAAAGCCTGAGTGCATTTCGGACAAATGAAACCACTCGCAGTTTTATCCGTCGTGAATGAGGCTAAAAATTGACTTTAAATACAAGAATGAACATATATTTTAGAGTCTTACTGTTTTGAATTGTAACTGTAATTTGTAAAGTATGGTAATCATATTTATGTTTGTTGAGCTGCGCTTTTGTTCTGAAAGTGTCTGTGCAATTGGGTTCGACACAAGGAAAGGACATTGTGTGCACAATCCCTTTCTCCAAGCTCTGTTTGAAAAAGACACTGGCTGACTGGAATTGGAGTGGAATCGAGTGGAATTGGAATGGAATTGGAATGGAATTGGAGTGGAATCACAGTCACAAGAAAATCGAGTTAAATTAGCTACTCTTTTACTCTTAAAAGGGCTCCATACCTGCTTTAACGTTACAAAGATGCCTTTGAAAACTGGAAATAGGTACCCAAACCACATTGTTCCAAGATATTTATTGCAATGAATACTTGTGCTTATTTGTCATATACTATATTGAAACTTACCCAGCTTTATTTTTACCATTTATAGTCTTGCAGCAGTGACTTGATTAATATTTTCAATATCTTTAAATTGACCTATAAATGATTGTCATGGTGGTCGTTAAAATTCTATTAGTTTAGATTATACTTGCTTATACTTACGGCGATTTAGACAAAACAGGCTAGTTTTAGCAGGGAACAGGTAAATGTGGCCTAGAGACCTATTGAAACGTAAAATAATCAATCATCAGTATATTGTATTTTTAATAATAATAATAATAATAATAATAATAATAAAAGTATTACTGGATACGCTTACCTTTTTCAAAGAACCAAAACGACGTGAGTTTCAATAGAGTAGTTCTTTGTTTTCCATTCATAAAGTCATTTTCATTGTTGTCACAAATAAAGGGCCTGGACCCTGAAGAGTGATGGTTTACTATTGATAATAAGAATAATAAAAAGTATAAGTATTGGTATATACTTTCAAAGATATCCATTTTACCATAGTTTGAGCTATCTGTTCCCATTTTGAATGAGAGTGGCGAAGTGCGTTTTTTATGAATCATAATAAGAGAATGAAAGAAAAAGATAAAGATAAACAAATCCCCCTCTTTTATCACCCGTAAACAATGAATCACGCTCTCTCTTTGTTTCGATAAGCAAATGGAAAACCATCAAACTACCTTTTTTGTGTGTCAACAATATACTAAATAAGGAATGTGTTCATTTTCTATCAATTAATGGTGCCGTATTATTCTCATAAAAAGCACGATATTGGCAAGATTCTAACAAATATATATATATATATATATATTTATCTTTATTTGATCTATTAACAACTATTAGATAAGAGGGCTACTTCTTTTTTAAAGGTAAAGACGATGGTATCACTCATAGTGCTGAGTCTACCATAGTTGTTCTGACCAAAAGAGTCGCAAGGTTTGCCTTTGAAATCTTCCAACAAATGACAGATGCATACAAAACCAACTCTTTTTTTTTTCGGTGATTTATTTTTAGAGCAAAGGCAGTCACACACAGCATTTGGCAAGAGCAGAAGAGCAACTCGCTGTCTTTCGAGTCTTGTAAAAATGACATGGATACAACGTTTTAGTCACTCGCTCAATGACTTTATTGATAGACATCCTAATACGGTGCAACTAACACTTACTGCTGTTGCTGCTTCGGCACTGACAACCTCTGCGATTTTGACGTATCAAACAAGCAACCGTCGTCACCGCGCCAGAACCTTAAAAGACGAGTTGAAGCAAGCTGAACTACACTCAATCGACCTGTCACCTGTTGGCACAATCACTCATCCTCCAGTCACGCCAAGCTCTTACAATGAAACAGACATTCAAGAGCAACTGCTATCTGTGCGAAAATTCTTGGGTGATAAAGGTGCTCAACTTGTACGCAATGCCTTTGTGGTTGTTGTTGGTGCCGGCGGTGTTGGTTCATGGGCAGCGCTAATGTTGATGAGATCGGGTGTAAAGCGCATTCGTATCATTGACTTTGATCAAGTGACATTGAGCAGTTTGAATCGACATGCAGTAGCTACACTCGAGGATGTAGGAACTCCCAAAGTGCGCGCAATTAAAAAGCACTTTCAGGAAATTGCGCCGTTTGTGCAAGTGGAAGACGTGGTTAGTTTGTTGGATAAGGATAATGTGGATGACTTGTTGGGAGGTAGGAATACAAAGAGCAGAAAGTAAAGGGAGTGCTCTTTATTAACAATAAAAGAAACCAGGTAACCCCGATTATGTCATTGACGCCATTGATAACATCAACACAAAGATCGACTTGATCAAATATTGTCACGACAAAAAGTTAAATGTGATTAGTTCAATGGGTGCAGGCGCAAAGGCAGATCCATCTCGTATTCAGATTGCTGATATTAGCGAGACATTTGGTAAAGCATCCAAAATATGTGTGTATTATGCAATGAAACTAACCAACTGTGTCATAAAGAGGATCCATTGGCTCGTTCTGTGCGTAAAAGGTTAAAGAAGTTTAATATATTAAAGGGTGTTCCTGTGGCTTATTCCACTGAAAAACCACATCATGTCAAGTTGTTACCACTGGAAGAAGAAAAGGTGGATGAAGCGGACCAATTTGCAGCACTTCCTGATTTTCGATCACGCATTTTACCGGTATTGGGAACTATCCCTAGTATGTTTGGCTCGTCTATCGCAACATACATCATTTTACGTATAGCTAAATATCCTGACTTTGACCCGCTTCCAATCAAACTCAGAGATGGATTATATGCTCGAGTACATCGCGAACTCATGATGAGAGAAAACCAAGCATATAACGAAAAGTAAGTGAAATAACACTATTGCCGTATTTTCTTATATATTCATCAATATCCATTAGACAATGCCCACTGGATGAGTACGATGTTGCATATATTTTCGAAGAAATTTGGCATGGAAAAAGCGTATTGTCAGGTCCAGATGACAAGTTGGCGTTAACACGTTGGAACAGATCTCTTCCTCTTGATTACACAAACACTGTTTGTATGACTCGATCTGAAGCAAATACACACGATAAACTACCTGAAAATACAGACCTTGAGCAACATTACGGGAAAAAAGTATATGAAAACATTATAAAGACATTTGAACTGCAGAAGCGCTCAAGTGAACTATGGGATACTGTCTTGTAAATTTAGAATGTGTTTGGTTTATTTTATATTAAAATATATTTGAAAAATAAAAAAAACCCCCCGGTTAGATTTTGGTATACAGAGATTATGGATGTGTAAACTCAGTGGGACATGCTCCCTGTTTACAATCAATATGTGAATTGTAAAAAAGAAAGGGTAGTTTACATGATGGAAAGCATAGCACTCGCTATAATTTGATATCAAATATCATTTAATTTAATTCGGTAGTGAAGACCCGAGTGAGTGAGAACTGATGTTTAATGTGGATTGGATTGTGGATTATATATTGCAACATGTAGCGTAGCGTATAGATATTATATAATATTTATTATTATAAAAAAAAAAAGGTGTACCCTTTTACAGAAATTTATTTACAAAAAAAGACTAAAAAAATATGTGTTTTAACGAAATGGGCTGGAGAATGATAGAAATCAAGTAGTCCAACCATGTACCGCAATCGTCTTATACGGGACTCTTCTTATGCTTAGCAATATCCAACAACTCGTCAAACTCACCAGATCGAACACACATTTGTTGAAACACGCTACCATCAAGTGTCATCAAGTTGAAAGGGGTATCAAACTCAACTACTTCACCTTGGTCCAATACCAAAACTCGATCATAGTCTGCAATTGTGCGAAGTCTATGAGCGACGCAGAGTAGGGCGGAATTCTTAAACTCACTTCGAATGGTTTCTTGAATCTTACGATCTGTGTCAAAGTCTATATAATGTATGTTTGATTGTTAATATGAGTGTGATGAATGAGCAATATCAATTAAAATAAACCAATCTTACCAACAGAGCTTGTAGCTTCATCCAAAATAATGAGACCAGTACGTTTAACGAGAGCTCGAGCTAAAGCGATCAATTGACGTTGTCCTTGGGACCAATTACTACCATTTTCAGCTACATGTGATTCAAGTGTGATTTTTTCTTTTCCTTCCTGCTGTTCATTCTCTTCATCGATTAAATGCGAACGTTTCAATGCGGCCCAAAGTTCAAGGTCGCTATGCTGATCGAATGGATCCAAATTGCTACGCAAGGTACCTGAAAACAAAATAGGATCTTGAGGAATGATAGTAAGACGAGAGCGGAGATCGTTCAAACCAATTGAATGGATGTCGACACCATCAATTTTAATTGATCCACTGGTAGGTTCCATGAAGCGGAAGATGGATAGGGCCAAGGTAGATTTACCGGATCCTGTACGTCCAACAACACCAATTTTTTCACGTGGGTTGACTTTAAAGGAAATGTTGCGAAGAACAGCTGGGTTTTCTGGTGCATATTGTACGACCAGGTCCTTTACTTCAATGGATCCAGTTTCTGGCCAGCTGATGGATGGCATTGTCTCTGGAATGTGAGCAGGTGGCTCTTGTTCGATATCAAGATACTCGCGGACACGTTCGATGGCATTCATATTCATTTCATTCATTGCATAGTTGCGTACAACCCAAAGAACATGATGAGTAAACATGAGTGCATAACTAAGAGAAAGACCGGCCAATCCAGGATCCACCCATTCACGACCCAACACTAAAACAAAGCCAGTACAAAAACCAACAAAGGCACCAAGAATATCAACACGACAATGAAGCCAGCGGTTGGTAGCCCATAGCCACAAGAAAGGTCTGTTGTTGTTATCAATCTTGGTGTAGTTTTCATTGATAAAACGCTGCTGACAGCCAAATGCGCGAATTGTAACCACACCATTCACACTTTCATTGAATTGAACATAAATAGGACTACGAGAAACAGAGTTCAAACGCTTCATATCTCTAGAAGTAGCAAGATAATAGGCACCAATGATGCAGAACAAAATAGTGATAAAAACGCCAGGTACAAGGAATGCAGGGGTGACAGCCGATACCAATACAATAACACAGATAGTAGCGATGATAGATTGAAGTAAGAATGAGAAATGAAGACCAACGGCTTGATCAATTGTTTCCATATCCGAGGAGAATCGGTTTACAATGCGACCCAAAGGAGTGGTATCAAAGAAACGCACCTTTGCACGGAGTATAGTGGTCAGGAGTTGATCATGAATATTACGAGATCCACCAAGAGAGGCAGCAAAGAGAACCAAAGAACGGAAGCACATCATGAATAAACCAACAACACCAATTAAAAAGTATATACCAAGATAATAATTCAAATCCACTGATTCTGGAGTCTTTAGGTTCATGGAGGAAACGGCAGTTTCTGCACAATTAGTAGCAACATTAACATAATATCCGACAGAGGAGCCAATAGCTGAGATAGTAGTATGCGCAGTACTAAAGCCATTATACGATTCAGAGTTGATTGTTCCATTCACATCACCAGCGACGTTTCCGTAAGCTGCAGACCAAACCTTAATCCAGTAATCTTGACCAAGGAAAACAGCCTGAGCCAGTGAGAAGAGGAAAAGAATAGCGGCCCATACAAATGGTCCACCTGATGCCTTGATATAAGTTTGGTACACAGACCAAGATACACCACCTTCAGCGCGTTCCTCCTCTTGAACCAACTTTCCACCACCATTGTTTGCCTTTTTGACCATTGTCTTTGAAACAGTTGGAATAGCACCTTCAACAGCTTCTTCTTCCGAGCTATCCAACTTTGCATTCTTGGAACGAGACAGCTCTTCACCAAGTGCACCAGATTTCAACATATCTGCTGGGGAGCCGGAACCAAGTACTTCTCCTTCCTTCAATGCAACAATATAGTCGGCACCACCCATACACAGCGCCACATAATGAGTTACTAAAATAATAGTACGTGTATTCATCAAGGGACCCATAAGACAATTGTCGTACAAGTGCTTAGCGGTATGAGCATCGACAGCAGATAAACAGTCATCGAGGATAATTGTGTTGGCCTGAGAATAAATAGCACGAGCGATGGCAACACGTTGCTTTTGACCACCACTAAGAGTAATTCCCTTCTCACCTACTTCTGTTTTATCTCCAAATTCAAGAATATCCAAATCACGAGTAAGAGCAGTCATGTAAAGCACGCTTTCATAGCGCTCCTCATCATAGGGCAATCCAAACAAGATATTATCACGAATACTGCAGTTTTGTAACCAAGCAGTTTGTGCAACATACGCTATGCCTGATACTGCACCACCCAATGGGCTAGTTTGATTTGGTATGATACGGGGCAAGATGGCCTGACCTGTTAAACAGTAAGTTTCGCCCAGTAAACTAGAGATGAGTGTTGTTTTTCCGGATCCTGTAGGGCCGCATACGATGGAAAGTTTTCCAACAGGGAAGGACAAGTTGAGGTTTTTAAGATTTGCTTTACCAGGTGTAACATTACCTCCTTTCTTTGATGGCTTATCCCAGCTAAAAGTGGCATTGTTGGCAAAACCAATAGCAGTGGATGTATTGCTACCAGCATCGTGGTGGATAGCTGTTGTTGGTAACTCAACCTCATCTTCCTCCATAAAGCTTTCAATACGCTTCACAGATACATTGGCTTGAAGCATCATGGAAATAACAAATGGGAATTCATCAAGAGCACCGCGGAAAGTGTTGAAAAGAGCCAAAGCGGTAAAAGCGACAGAGGCTGTCAAAGCGTTTGAGAGAGTATAGGTATAAAACACAGTCACCATGATGAGAACTGGAATGAAGAACCAAGCACAACCCATCCACATAAACATCATTAAACGGGAACGGATAGACGTGAGTTCACTACCTCTAGCATCAGAGACACGCTTCTTGAATTCCTTTTCCCATGCAAAAAATTTAACAATTCTAATAGCAGACAAAAGCTCGTTCATTGCCTTGAGTCTCTTGTCGGTAGCAGTCATGACTGTCTCGTGGCTGGTTTGGAATTTGATACTGAGCCAATAGGTGATGGGTTGAGTAATGATCATGACAAGAACACCCCATAGAGCAGCATTACCAAGAAGTTCATACAGACTCCAGATACTGATGACAATCTGAATAGGATAGGAATAAATATAAAAGATGTATGCAGCAACTTCAGCAATCTTTTGAGCATCAACAGACAGCAAGTTGTTGACATTACTCTTTTTATCTGTCTTCTTGTCCTCATCGAGAACCGCTGCAGGGTTTCCTTGGCCATCTTTTGCGTCACCATTTTGATCACGACGACGTAAAGACTTTGAAAACACTTCACCAATAACAACTGATTGAATACGAATACCAATTGAACGACCAATATACAGTGCTTGTTGCAATGAAAGAGACTGGGCACAGTTTGTGATGAACAGACCAGTGACATAAAGGAAAGCAGTCAATACAGGCTCACCATTAGAATTTTCAATGTATTTAACAATCTTATTCAAGAAATAGGGAGGACCAAAGATAAGGAGAGACCAACCAACACAATAGAATGTTTGCACTGTTAAATCTACAGAGAAAAGACGGATAAGAGAACCCACAAGACTAGGGGACACTTGCTTCTTTCTATAGGTGAACAGTGTGTTTTTTGAGCGATTCTTCTTTGGTAATTCAATAAGATCGATATCATTCAAAGTGCGCTTATATCCTTCCTTCATCATAACATTAACCCAGCTGAACATGAATTGAGAGTAAATACTGGCCCAATTCTCCCCTGACAATGTACGACCCTAAAAATATACATCATCGCATATTAAGACATGACTCTACCCCCCATATTTCACCATTTACCTCTTCTGTGATGACAGGACTTGAAGGCGTAGTACGGGCTTCATTGATGATGATGGTCAATAATACCAAATCCAAAGCACAGTTCCAAAGACCCAGTTTATATCCAATACCAAAATCAACTCCCTTTTCTAATAAATAGTATGATCTAACATCCACAACACTAATGAAAAAGTCAAACAGGTACAGGAAATTGAGATGGTTACAAATGGTATCAGCAAGAGCGCTGGGAACAGATGATAACTTGAAGTTCACAAGTGAAAGTATCAATGAGAAGGCCTAAAAAAAATCCGTGATTAGTAACAATAAAAAGAAATGTTGCACCAAAAAAGAAATGCTCATTTACCCAAAATAAGATTCGTGAAGAATACGCAATCAAGATATCTGATGTACTGCCTTCACTTGGCGAGAATGTATACTTTTTATCAACCAAGAGCTTCAATCCATAAGCAAAAAGGAAGACTTGGAGGACTGAAAAGCCAATTCTAGATAAAGTGAATACCGTCCATCGGCAAGGGCTAGTTTCATTACTTGCAACAACTGTGTTTTCGGAGCTAGTATCTTGTTGGCTTGAAGCAACTCCATAATAAGTGTTGTTTTCACTACCAGCCAAAAGTGGAGTGTATTTGCTGTCTTTTTTCTGGGCACTTTTTTTATAATGCTTTATAGATGCAAGCAAAATGACAAGAAATGAGCTTGCAATAATTGCAATGGGTAACAGGCCATTAATGATCCTAATTTTGTATTTGAGATCAACTTGTCCGGCACTTTTTATTTATTTATTTATTTTCTGTTGACAACTTACGTCTCTCTAAAACAAGGAACAAAATCGTCACCTATCCATGGATTCTATAATCAACAGTTAATCAACGGCCATGAAATGAATTGGTTACAACTTACGGATAAGTCACAATGATGCTTCATTTAGAATCCAAGTATATTTATTTAAAAGATGTAGAAAATAAAGAAAGAGGATGTAAAAAATAAAATAAAAAAAGGTTCCATATAAAATTTGAATCCCAGAGGAAAAACTGACCCTTTTTGATCTTTTTTACCTTTTTTGGACGTTGTGCTGCGGTCGTCAGTCCGTCAGTCAGTTTGTCTGATCTCTTTTCTATATTTACTATTTATTTATCTGCTGCGACACTCATGTTTATTAATATCTTTGTTAGCATCATTGTACTATATTGCTATAGATATTCATTAGATATTGATATTTATTATGAGAAATGAGCACCTTGTTACCTTTATCTTGATCTTTTTTTTTTTTTTAAACTTCAGATAAACCCAGATTCTGTATTCTGATGAGATGTTATACCGCCTATTCTTTTATTTTTTTATTTTGTTTTTTTATTTGTATGAATTATTGATCTCACATATGACAATGCCGGATTGGTTATTTATTTCTTTATTTCAAAAGTTAACTGAGGGTGTATTACAAATCAAAAGTTGGATTAAAGAATTTTTCGGAATATTTTGGCACTTAATAAACACACACACACGAGCACAAGGAAACAATTTCATTCATCTTTACTCACTTGGCCATTCATACATTGATCTATTCTATCATTTAACAAGCCCCTTATATATATTTTAAAAGAACAAACGAAAATGTATAGTCAACTGACACAATCACTTTGATAAACTTTTTGTTTGTTTGTGTAAACAACCCTAAATATATGTTGCACAAACGTACATTGGTTCAATCTGTGCAACTGGGAGGAAAGCTGGTAGCTCAAAATAGAAATCAAAATCCTTGGATTCACTTTAACATTCAAACAATAAAAATAAACGTGTGTGGTGTACATCGGCTTTCTTTTTCTATTTAAATATCAAGATATATATTACTTGTATTTATTTATGAGATTACGTTCGCTCTATAATAGGAATGACAATTTTTTAATTACTAGTCAGTACACAAAAACAAAGAAGGCAAGATGACTCATCAAGTAGCGTTAGACGTATAAAGAAACCGTCAAAGGGTAATATGATTAGTTGGATTTTCTCCCGAGTTTGTTTTCAATGATTTGCTTGCGTAAAAAAAAGAAATGAATTTCAAGTAGAGGATGCTCAATAATATATGATGGTGTTTTATTTACTATTACTTTGCTTTGCTTTGCCTTACTTTTTTTTTTTTTTCTTTAAATGATTTGTACAAGTATTTATATATGTCAATGTGACTTCTTTTACTTGTACAAAAGGGATGGTTCTTGGCCAGCCTGGTATTCACTGATCATGTCGTTGATCTCCTGCGGGGTGAGGCTTGGTCGACTCAAATTGGATCTGTCTTCATTGCCAAGTGGAATACAGAACTTATCACAAGTATTGATGATTTGTTTACAAGCATCTAGATGTTCAGCAAGGTCGGGCAATTCATTTATAGAACTAGGCACGGTAATTCTTTAAAGACTAATGAATGAGTAAATGGCTTCTGCAAGTAAAACACATAAAAAGAAAGTGACATAGATGCCTGTCATAAAACAAAACAAAGATAAGTTTCTGAATGTGAAGCGGTGCCATAGTGTAAACATTTAGGCAAAATGTACTTACCGACCGATTGTACAGCAATGGTACATCTGATATAATTACCATCGATTGCGTTTTTAGCAAACATCACCAATCTGAAAGTATCCGTGTGTGTCAGATTGTAGCGATTCATAGCATCACTTGATTTGATTTCGCAAAAACCCAAAGCATATACGTCATTGAGTTCTTCGTTGAAAACCATCAATCCATCTGGTCTGTAATGCAAATCTGTTTTACTTGCTTCTTTGGTCTTCAAATTGAGCCTGTAATAGATATTGTGCTTGGCATAAACAGATATATTTATATAAAAAAAGTAAAAAAACTACCACTTGAAAAGTTTGTTGCTGTCGGGTTGGTGGAACATTGGGTCCAAGTAATTGGTGATCGACTCCATCTCGCCAATTTTGCTGGTTGTATTCAATGCGGGTAATTTAATGACACTTTAAAACAAAGCCTTAGTAAAGTTGAATTAAAAAGATAATTATATTAATGTATTTTACTGATTGATTACTGATTGATTACTGATTGAACTACTGATTGAACTACTGAGGCATCCTCATTCCCCATATTCTCCATCAACTACACAGGCTCTGCGACTGCTTTTATTCTTGTTGATAATATTTCCATTACAATACAAGCAGGGTTGTAGAATGTTCGATTACGACCTCCACCAAAACGACGTGAGTTCCAGTAGAGTGATCCCGGCTGAACCACTTTCATGAAACTATTTGCATTGCAACCACAAATAAAAGAACTAGGCCGTGAAGTGTAATGGTTTACTGATGAAAATAATAATAATAAAAGTAAGTTTAACTATCAGTGTATACTTTAAAAGGTATCCATCTTACCATAGTTTGAGCTATCTGCTTCAATCTTGGCTGATAGTATAGAAGTACGTTTTTATGAATCATAGTAAAGTGAGGGGAAGAAAGAGAGAGAGAAACTTCATTTTATTGTATATAATGAACCATTTTTTCACTATCCTGCAAAAATAAAGTCACGCTGCATAAAACAGTCAAAGCATCATTCTTGTCCTTATTATTATGAGATAAACTTAATCTATTTATATACAGCAACACTATATTATACGAGGAGTGTGTTCAATCAATGACGCCGTATTACACTCATGAATGAATGAGATTGACAACATTCCAATTTCATCATTCGACTTTACACAAGGCAATTGTGCCACCATATTTTATTTTTTACTTTTCTTTTGATGATAACAACTAAATCAGTAACAATCTTCATGTGAATGTTCTTCATATTCCTGTCACGATAAAGAAAAATTTAATACCATTTTAACAAAACAAAATAGAGCGACTTTTATAAAACTTACTGAACAATCTGGAGGATGTGTAACTGTTTCTATAATGCAGTCAACTGGATCGCCTATTGTTTCTTTTTCCCATTCATCATCGGTACAAAATGTCGGGTATGCTGGGTAATATTGAGTGATTTCATATTCGTACGATTGGGAAATTGAGAATTCCTCGCTTGGATTCTGTACTAGTGCTGAATAATCAATTGATGCAACCATCTCTGAACTTTCCGATCCTTTGTCCAAGATAACCTCCTCGTTTTCGATTACTTGTGATTTGGGGATATTTCCTGTAAAAGAACAATTGGTATAGAACTTTTCCATTTGATGAGAATCGGATTTACATTGTTAAATTATGTATCTCTACTTACAGTAAGTCTGGTTCCATTCTCAAAGTAAAGTCCTATTAAAGATATTATGGTGAATACTTGAGGCATAAAAAAAAAAATAGCACTTACCAAAAGGTGATGACCATGCTCGCTCGCCTTTAAAGTTAACATAATGCTCCGGAGTCTCACCATCACCAAACTCTCTTCCAATGTTACCTCCATAATAGTTGTTAAAAACGTTTTGTATTACGATATCTCTGTTATTATTCGGAATTGTCTCGCCTCCAGATCCATTATTATGTACACCACTAGAATTTGTATGATTCCCATTGATTTCGCCATTGATTATGGAGCCTTCATTTTGATAGACGCCACTGCCATAACCATAACCATCATTGGGGACATGTCCAATAGAACCTGACAAAAGTTTTCCAAGAACATCACCATGTTCCTTTACAAAGTCACTTCCAAAAATATTCTTCAAATTGTCTATAGAAATTTCCCCTGAAACATTTTTAGAAGTATCGTTGGAGCCTATGAGAGGGTCACCGATTGCAGCGTTACCGCCCACCCCATTTCCAAAGTTCTGTCCTAATCCACCACCTGGTTGTATATTGAAATTAAACAAAGGAACATATTCTGTAAAAGTGGCGACCGGGGCATCATTGGTTATGCTTGTATAGACTGTTGTTACATTTCCCGTATAGACTGTTGCGGTTGGCTGCTCTGTGACCGTTGTACAAACGCTAACAGGATACGAAAGTTCTGGTACTGGAGTTACTGTAACTGTGGTGGCTGGACCGGCAATGACAGTTGGAGGCGATGCTGTAATAGTTGTAACAGCCCCAGTTGTGATTGTGGAAATCTCACCAGTATAAATTGTGCTGACTGGTCCTTCAGTTACTGTCGTGTATACCCCAACGGTAACGGTGGTGATTGGACCTGTAAGTACAGTTTCTAGATCGGTTGTTGTCGTAACCGGTGCGCCAATTACTGTAGGAGTATCAGTTACTGTGTATCCTGGTTCCTCGGTTACTGTGGTATAAACTCCAACAGTAAGTGTTGATATAGAGGTTTCTGTCACGGTGGAAACGGGTGCTCCGATAGTAGTAGGTGTATCCGTGATGGTAGATATTGATCCAGTGTAAATTGTCGAGGCTTTGCCTGTATAAATTGTACTTACCGGTTCTTCTTCCACTGTGGAATAGACCGCTACAGTCAATGTACTTTCAGGTTTATCTGTGATGGTGACGGTTGGCCCATTAATAGTTTCGGTAGCAATGATGGTTTTTGTTATAAATTGGGTAGGACATGCCATCGAATTTGTGGGTGCTGAAAGATTGTTTATTTCATCAGGTAGATTTTGATTGATATTTGTTTCTAAAGATCCCTCGCCTGAACCTATACCGTCTCCTGTACCTGTTGGATGATCTGAATAGTATTTCTTTTATATAAATCAATTTTAATTTATCTATAGTCTTTATGTATGTGTATGTAAAAAAAAGTTTACCTCCGAGTCTGTCTCATAGTATGTAATAGTAACATCAACCTCTGTTATCACGTCTTCTGTAACTTCAATGGTATTATATACTACATCTGAAAACTATAATCATTTATAAAAAAAATAAAAAAAAGGAGGGAGATAATCTATTAAGGCTCTTGAAGTTGTATTAAAAAAATGTTTTAATAGAGTATTTACGCTAAAATACTTTGTTGCAGTAAGGTAATACAATTCTTCGTCTTCCTGTTGTACTATAGAAGCTAAAAAGGGATCTGTTTTGACTCGTTCAGCAAAAAGATAATGAGCAAACCGAAAAAAAACAGCACAAGATGATTCTAAATTGTTATTTAAGCAGTAAGCAAATAGCAGCAATTCTGTGTCTGTGGGGTATTCATCTTGCTCTTCAATATTTTCAGCTTTTGACAACGCTTTAGGTATTTGATTTAAAAGATGACGAACTGCAGGATTTGGCGAATCTAATTTCATTGGTCCAGTAATATTTTTTCCACTATCGTTGCTTTTCAGGGGTTCACTTGTATTGTTAATTGGTTTTTCTTGAATTGTTGGAAGACTTGAAAATAATATATATTTAATCACTAGGAGTAATGAAATAGTTTATTTATTACCATAGTACCAAAGGAACAGCTTGTAATATGGTAAAATAGAATAGTGAACTGAACTTCATGTTCCAATCTCTGCCACCTTTTTTATTGGCACGTATATTAAAATGTAAATGAGAAGGAATAGTAAAAAAAAAAGAAAATAACACCTTTTTAATTTATTTCATTTTCTCTGAAGACATAATAGCAAAACACATACCCAATCTTGATTGCAGATTATGTGATTTCCATATATGACAAGATCATACAAAGAATGGGAAATACAAAAAAAACAAAAAAATTCCTTTTTTAATTTTTAGCTTATTTTTACATCATTTTATGGATCCATCACTTATTTGCAGACTTTATATTTTGTAAAGTCAAAATAAGTGATGTCTTGAATTCTCTGAAAAAAAGGCCATTTTCGTACTGTCTGCAGCTTTAGTACCTGAAGACGCCTGGGATGGTTACCACTATTTATCATAGTAGTGATAGAATGGTAAGCGATGTATTACTTATTTAGAACTGGATACGAAAGCTATGTTGAATATTAAAATTAAAACTACAAATATTTCTCAAGATAATCTACTCGACGATTATTGTTTGGGAGTTTATATCGCTTGGGAGAGGGCTCGATATATATTGCCATTTCTTTCAAGTTTGCTTGTCTGAAAATGGCGACATACTTTCTTATATCAACACTTTATTTTTATTGGTATAATGTTTAATGAGATGAAAAAAAAATCCGGTATTGGTTAATTTTATAACTACCAGCAAAAATAATTCTACTTGAGAAAAACTAATTAGCAATCGTTAAGTTATAATGGTTTCTTTAGAACATTTTGAATTTGAGTGAATGTAATGAAAATATACATACATATATACTAATACAACATTTACACTATTGTCTATCAATTTAGCTTCTCAATTGTAGATGTTTTACAATTGCCAAGTTAAACATCTTGATGAATTAGAGAGAAAATGACTAATAAATAAATTGAAGCCACATAAAAAGGAAAGGAAACCCCAAGTAAAAATATAATCTTCCTTTATAAGATTAAAAAAAAAAGAAGTAGTATTTATAAGAATTATAAAATTTATGAAAATATTTATCACAGTAATATGCATAAAAAGATGGCAGAGACATAGACGATAATAATACCCATTCATTACATTAATCACCAATATGATTCTAAAACAGAGAATTATGAAAATCTTGGAAGAATAGTACTAAAGATAAAAATATGTGGCTCACTCATGAAGGCAAAGCGACACATACACCAACTAAAAGTATCCTAAATCAGGGATATGCTCGCTAAAAAGAAATGACATGTATAAACATTTTTATTTTTCCAGTACAATGGTTTGATTTTCATCAGAACAAAGTGGTTGATAAAACTCTCCCTTTTAATATAAACGGTATAAATATTTAATTTTTTGAGAAAAAATGGTTGGAATGACAATAAATAATAAATTAAGATTCTAATTTTTAGACGGTAAACCACTAACAAAGTTACATTCAGCAATCATCATGTTGGTGCATATCGGTTTCCTATTGTGAAAGATGTTTATAAAGAAAATTTTATCAAATAATATAGAAAAAAAAAAAGAAAAAAAAAAAAAAACAACTTACAGTACGGTTGATGTTTGAGCTGCCATTAATCAGACCAGATGTGCTGTTGCCTTTACCACTAGTGCCAGATGAACCTGATCCAATGTTGGTTTGAGTAGTTTTATCATAGGAACAGTCAACATGGAACGAGATTCTTGTTCCGTTTGTAAAGTAAATGCCATATGGAGTAGACCATGCTCTTACACCCTTATAGTTTATATAACCGCCATATTCATAGTCACCATATGATGGGTATTCGGAATTTCCTTGGTAATAGTAACCACCACCTGCACCGCCATTTTCAGAGATGAATGAGTTGTATATATTATTGATAATGTTGTTATTAGTATTGTTTGTGTTGGAGTTCGTATTAGTATTGGCGTTACTGTCTGTAGACTTATCAGAATCACATGTTCCACATGTTCCCACATTTACATATTTAGTTTCTTCAGCGACATGAATGGTAGAAGTTGAAGCTGCAAGAAGCTCTGTAACTGCAGTTGGCTTGTTATTGCATGTAGTGCTGTTGAATGGGAAACCGTTATAACATGCTTCAAAGGACTCTGAATATTTGTTGACGAAAACTTGAAGTTGGTTGCAATCATTTTTGGGGAAATCAAGGTGAATATATCCGTTATTAATAAAGCACTGCTGGATACTTGGCTATTTAATAAGATTTTTGCACTCATATAATGACGGAGGTGGTGCATTACGTCCTAGTGGTGGAGCAGTTACAGTGGCGGTTTCGGTAACGATAACTAACTCTGCTGGAGCAGTGGAAACCGATACATGATTTTTAGTAATAGTTTCAGTGACGGAGGAGCATGTTGAGTTATGGTCTCGGTAAGATAAATCAACTCTGGTGTTACAGTATAAAAGGATACGACATCCTGGACTACGGTTTCGGTAACGTAAATCAATTCTGGAGGAGCATTCTGAGTTACGGTCTCAGTAGCGATTACTAATTCTGGTGTAGGAACATCCTGAGTTACTGGACCTCTTTCCAAATTAGCAAGATATTCTCTCAAAATTGGGTCTGTTCTTAATCTCCCGGATAAGAAATAATGTGCCATACGCAAAAATGCGTTGCAACTAGATTCTTCACGTTCGCTTATACAGTATGCGATTAGATGTAAATCATCGTCTGAAAAGTTCTGTGTTGAAACAGGCTCATCCGGTGAGGTAGGGGGATTGGTTGGACGATCTTTGGGTATTTCAACCTCTGGAACTTCGTTTTGTGGAGCCCTTTATTAATATATATATAATATAATTGTCAATATTAGATTATAAGAAGGATATTGTAAGTACCCAAAAGCTGAAGCTATCAAAAAAGAAGAGGCAGCAATAAATAAACTACGGGTTCTCATTATTTTTTAACAATGATCAACTTTTTCGTTTTCGTTTTCGTTTTC
>VCJK01001065.1:29113-42001 GCA_024139485.1 Backusella psychrophila | reverse complement strand
TTCTTTTTCGTTTTCTTTTTTTTTTTTACCATACCTTTATTTTATACGTTTGTTTTTGTTTTAAAGAACTTAAATAAGGTCCCATCAAAGTTTTCATTGAACAATGTTTTGATAATTGCTATTTTTTTTTTCATTGCTACTATTAACACAGGTCACTCTGTAAGCTTCAAATAATTCAAGCAAATACAGTCTAAATCAAAATGCATGTATGATTTTGGCAGTGAATGCCTTATAAAATTTGGGAAAATTATAGTATGTAGTCGATCACTCAATTCATTGGCTTGACATGAGAATAACTCTATTGGTATCCCGAGATTTTGGAATCACCTTGATGAACCAAGATGTTTTTAAAATAGTTACTCTATTTGAAATATATAATACACTGACATTAGTTGGTTTTTGTCAAGAAGAATAAATAATACATGATGGATGCATCAAATTGTATCATATCGCGTTAGCAGTTTAGCATCATTTCAAGTTTGATTTGTTGACAAAAATTAAGCATTCTGGGTTTGTAAACATCACAGGTTATGGGATGTTGTAAAAAAGGCTAATAACCAATGATAAATATGGCATTTCAACATTACAAATAGATGCAATTAATTAAATTCCTAAATTCTAAGCATCATCATATCACCATCCATCTGCTATTTACAAGCAGTAGTTCCCTTGCAAGTTGAATAAATTGAATAATAATACGAACAATATAAATACTAATGAAAATGATCATCATCATCATTATCCAATTCGTTTTATTTATTTATTTATTTATTCACTTATTTAATGGCATGTATACTTTAAAAACAGGAGAACAATGACAAAGCCAACCAAATTAATTTGAACAACTCTTGAAAGCAGCTTTTTATCGTCTTCATTATAAATATAGTTAAAAGTAGATGATTTATTCTATAGTTCTGTACAAAAAAGAAAGATTGGTATATGTTTATAAATGCAAATTAAAGGCTCTTGACTTGAGCATCGCTCCTTCCAAACTGGGTTGGCAACAGCTCCAAAGACTTTTCCTGTATCGTTGTTTCGCCACGATCGACGTCATGCTTGGCTTTCTGGTACATCCACAAACCAAAGAAGGTCAGCAAGATACCGACAGATTGTGTTGATGTCACTTGCTGCCCAAACCAAATGATGCTCATCACAATAACAAAAATGCGCTTTAGCAAAGAGAGGATGGAATAAGTCACAGGCGAAGTTAGACTGAGTGTGGTAAAAGCAAACCAGTTTTGTGAAAAGTTCATTGTGCCGTTTAAAATAAAGTAAACGATGAGTTTAGTTGGAGTCGAATTTTCAATGTTTGAACCTTGCAGCAATTGAGGAGTGTCTGAATATAGCCAAAGAGGTGTCATGAGCAGGAAAGATAAAGTAGATGAATAAAAGAGTACGTTCAACTTGTCCAATTTATCTGGATTGCGATCGCCCATCTTTGATTCCTTGAATAGCAGTTTTTTACTAAATATATTCTGTGTCACAAACACGAAACATGAGCCAAGGGCACAAGACAGACCAACAATGTTGTTGGAGTAAGTAAAGGAGCAGGCAAGAATGACGCCAAATGTCAACGGCAGCAGTGACAGATAGACACGTCGTGAATAGCTGACCTGGAACACAGCCCTGTAAAAGAGGACGGTAAAAAGGGGAGCCAATGCCTAAAAAGGAATTAGTTTTCAGCCAAAACTAAAAATAATAGTGAATGGATCACCTTTATCGTATGCACCAAGCTGACCGGCACTTTACTAATGGCAATACTAGAAAACACATGCCCTACAATAAGAAATATGGCCAAGGGAGTGATGGTCTTTATAATCACTTGGCTGGGCTTTCTGATTTGCGTCGTTTTAAAAACAGCCGATATTAAATAGCACCAAAGAGCAACAAGTCCAAACTGGACATAGGTAAGGGTTACAGGAAATCGAAACGAATTCATAATCGACTTGCCAATGTTGTTACTGAGAGAAGACGACATGTACCACATGCAACAGTTGAGGATGAACTTCATATTATCCGAGATTGTGAAGTGTCCATTTCCAAACACACTCTGCCACATTTCCTGGATTCTCCCATCATACCTCTTCTCCACGTGTCGGGTGGTCAAGTCGTGCGCAAGGTCACTTTCGGATCCATCAAAGAGTGAAAAGAAGCCTTTTTTGTTGCCCGAATCTATATTCCGTTTTTGCATTTGAGGAGAAAAGGTTCTTATCGTACCGATAACACTACTTCCATGACTAAATGTAGCGGGTAATCTAGTCTTGTCCTCATTCAAAGCATGACGTAATTTGGGGGCTCCATTAAGCAATGACGACTGTGCATGATCTTCTACAATCAATCTAGGTTGATCTCGAGATGCGATTTTGGTTGTAGACATGAAATAAAGCGCTATAAACGATCTCAATCTAAACAAAAAAAAGAACAAGAGAAGGTGGAGGCGAATCTAAAATGGATTCAATTAGAGCAGTCACGCGGAGGTATATTTGTATATAGCATGAAGCATCTAGAGAATAACACCTCGGTCAAGCCATAGTAAACAATAGCTTGTTTGTTTGTATACTTGTATAAAAAGTAGGAAGCATATGATGCTTCTACTGTAGTTTCTTTATGTATATATATATTGCAAAGTCAAGATACAAAGATTATCTGAGGATTAATCCACCTGGATTCAAAATCGAATACACTAGGCTTTAACAAGTGGAAACGGGTAGTCTAAATCTACCCATTTAGGACACACCTTTGCGGCGGAGGCTGCCTGTTACTAGACCTAGTAACAGGCAGCATAATGGACGGATTGATACATAGTGGGAACTATTGATATCTTGCTTTAGAAACATGCCACCTTTCATATCCATCAACATCCTTTACATTTCTATTTTTTTTTTTAAAAAAAGAGAAATATGTTTAATGTAGAATTACAACCAACGCATAATAAATCGGATGTGTATGGATGTGTATAAAACACATGGCACTATGGGTACGTTTAGACTACCCGAGTGAAAAAGGTAGTATTCATGGAAACAATGCATTATTTTATAGATCAACCAAGTACTTTTGTAAAGTATACAGTCAGTCAATCAAGGTACCATGGATGGAGTAAATGGATCAAGCAAACACGTGCACCAATTTTATGAGATATTACCCTACCCTGTTTCTCGGTTAGAATCAACTACTAAGTATAGTACATTCTTTGTAATCAATGCAATATCAGCTACATCTGCGAGCTAGTCAACACAGTTGCAGTAACACGTCTTTTGTACCATATCATTTGATGGATTATAAATGTGTCGAAGGAATAGTTTGATTTATTAAAGCATCTCAATACATTACAGGACAGTGATAATGTGACAACATTTCTAAAAATAAGATGATTATTATTATGTATAATCAACATGGTGATGGCGTAAAAGCCTGTCTTTATAAATAATGCTAATTGGTTATAAGCACAATCAAAACGATGCATTAAAACACCGCTTGTGCTTATATTTTTCAAAGTTTAGTCTATTCTTTTTTTTTATTCTTGTCAAGCCAATGTCAAGAAGACGCAATACACCACGAGGCCCACCGAATCCCGCAGAATACTGGGACTCGCCCATGTAAGTTGTACCAAGTATGTGTGTATTGGAAGCGCTAACAAGCAAGCATATAAAATAACAATAATAGAACTGCCGGACCAACTGTTGTAAATGCAACGTTGAATGTCAATACAAACGAGTTTGACGTTACTGAGGAACAACCGCGTTCCAACCGCTCAAAGTTTAATTTTGGCGCCAACAATGAGCCATCTGACAGTTGGGCCTTTGATGCACAGCAAGGCTGGGGCTCTGGACCCATCTACGCAGACACCTGGAACAATGTTACCGAAGCTGATCAACATGTTGCAGCTGATCGGTTCAGTAAGAAGGAGGTGGCTACTTTTCGACTCAACGCAGAGATATCTGAAGTGCCAGTCTTTACCAAAGTAACCGACTATACAGAGTTTAGAGAAAAGACGATTCTACCCAACTATGAGGACCTAATGCTTGATCCCGTCCCGCCTCCTGATGATTATGACTTGAACATTCCAAGCTATAGATTGCCTCTACCAAATATACCTGTCAACAAGACAAAAAATGCCTACGATAGCGTGGATCAGTACCTGTACACTCACTTTGAATTGATGCGTAATGATTGCCTTATTCCTCTGCAAAAGGCGGTTCGCAGTTATCGAGAGACACATGAAGCACTTAAAGATACGGCAGATTACGGCGAGGCAATGGAAGCAAATTCAGCACCTAAACCTTTTCGCCTTTACGAACATGTATGTATAATGATGATAATGATGGATAGAACGGGTTGGTCCTGTTTCTCCAAATGAGGCAACGCAAGGCCATTTTATCAGAACGAGTAGTAACGACTGATATAAACATTAGGTACACATCAACTCGATGGTGTTTGGCTCAAGGCAGGTGCTTTACCGCGTCAGTTTCCGTCTGCCGTACTATGTCAGAGTAACTTGGGAACAATCAAAGAGACTGATGCCGGGCTCGCTCGTGCTGCTCTCAAAGGATCACTTCAAGACGGATTTAAAGGTGGCTACAGTGGTTGAAAGAGGCGACAAGCCAATGGCGGGTTCAAACCGATTTGAGTTTATGATTGATATTTATTTGGAGCAGGACAATCCCGATATGCCGCTTGGCTTTGGCGATCCTCTTACTGGAGAAGAGGACACGTATGTCATGATTGAGGCCACGGATGGTTATTTTGAAGCTTATAGACACGTTTTGTCTGTGTTTAAAAACCTCACTCCGAATGAATTGCCCTTCTCTGATTACCTTGTCAAGCTATCCAACGAGGTGCTAGTGCCTTATTATGCTAATAAAAGAAAACACTACGATATCAATGTGCTGACTCCAATGCAAAGTCGCCAGCATGAACGATGGACTGTCGACATTACAAACCCTTGGCCCTCCTTTAGAACCGGCATGGATAAAACCCAAATGGATGCACTTCGTACCATCTTGACAAACAACTTGGCCATTGTACAAGGTAATATTTTGATTCCATTTATATGTTTATATATCTAATATAGACTACAAATAGGTCCTCCTGGTACTGGTAAAACCTATGTTGGCACATACGCTATGCGTGTATTGCTCACTAATTTCGATACATCTATTGGCCCGATTGTGTGTATTTGTCAGACAAATCACGGTAAGTGTATTTTTGCATGCCAAGATGATGTGTCTTGACTCGTCCTTTCTTTTCTTTTCTTTTCTAGCCTTGGATCAATTCTTGGAGCATGTCTTTGAACACGATCCCAACATTGTAAGAGTGGGAGGACGATCTAAATCATCCATTTTAAAAGAACATACTTTATACGAGTTGAAAAAGCAGCACGAAAGCCCCAAAAAAATGGCAGGCCTGTATCGCACAAGAGATGAAATGAAGACCAAGATCAAACGCCTCATTATTGAAATGTATGAAAAGCCGTGTGTCACCATCGATTACATCAACAAAATCAACGGTCTACGCCCAAGGCAACTTGACAGTTTAAAGAGAATCGTCGAGAAAGAAAAGAAGGCTAAAGACACAAATTCCACGCTTGCCAACTTTGATGATTCAGACGATGACTTCATCATGTATCCTGACGAGCCTGTTTTGCCCGCCAAATCTGCCACAAAAGGATCTAGAAGAGCAAAGTTCAGCAGAGACAGAAAAGGGAAAAAAGAGCCACCAAAGCATCAAAAGCAGCAGCAGCAGCAGCAGCAGTCGCACAGACGAGATAATACCAATCTTTGGGCGGGTGGCAATCCAAATGCCCCTGTTGTTGTTCAGCCTGCCGTGAATCCTGTGGAACTATGGCTCAAGGATGCCATTGAGTATGTGACTGATGATGGTGCCATCATGTCGCTTGCCAATGACTTGAAGGAGGATCTGCTGGAAACAGACAAGGGTCTGGACTTTGGGGACACTGATGATCGTGAATTGATTGAAGAGGAGGAACTTGAGGAACTGCAGCAGGCGTTCAAGGGAGAAGATCAAGATCGATCCTTCATGAATGAGTTTATTCGTATCGGCAAGGCGTTTCAAAAAACGACTGAATCTGAGCCTGGAGAGCGCCCAGAGCGAAAAGTGGTCAATTACAAGAAAACCGTGGCTCAAAAAGAATTTGATCCCTCTACGTTTAGCTTCTTTGACGACGACGACGGCGGTGATGATTCAAGCAATACGATGGCCAATGAGCCCAATGAGCCCAATGAAAATGACTACCATATTCTCGAAAGGTGGACAAAAGAGGACGATGTGTCCATGTGGCCACTTTCTGCACGTCTTCAGGCTCACAAAAGGTGGGTCAACCAAAGAAACACCGAGATTGAGGCCACTATTGTCGAATGCATGCGCCGCTATGTTGAAATATCTAAAGATATCCGTAAAATTTGGACAACCCATGAAGCAAAGATTTGCCGTGAAAATAGAGTGGTTGGCATGACGAGTACTGCTGCTGCAAAATACCATGATTTGCTTGAGGCAATGAAACCACGCATCATGGTAGTTGAAGAGGCTGCCGAAATGCTCGAGTCGCACATCATCTCGGCGCTTACAAAGTCCTTGGAGCATCTTATTTTGATTGGGTAAGTAGACATGTCTATAAGCAATTCATGGATATGCCCTCAACATGATTATTTTAGTGATCATCAGCAGCTGAGACCTTCTACGGCCGTAAATGAACTCTCCGAGCAACATTCATTGAGTGTTTCTCTCTTTGAGCGACTGGTGATGAACAACTTTCCATTCACACGATTATCACATCAAAGACGTATGAGACCAGAAATCAGAATGCTGATCAATCCCATCTACAAAGATCCTCCGCTTCAGGACCATACAGCTGTCACGCTCCTTCCTCCCATTCGTGGTATGGATCAGTCCCTCTTCTTTTTGTCTCATCAGGAACCAGAAACACACTTGACCGAGTCAGCTTCCAAAGTAAATGAGCATGAAGCAAAGATGGCTGCTAAACTGTCGGTTTATCTCTTGCTCCAAGGCTATAGATCAGAAGATATCACCATCATTACCATGTATTCGGGTCAAAAGTCAATGATTAGAAGAGCGCTTCGCGACGAGAGACGTCCAGAGATGGATCCTTCAGAGATTTTCATAAGCAGTGTCGATGGCTATCAAGGTGAGGAAAACAAGATTATTATCCTATCGCTTGTCCGTAGCAATGTTGGCGGTCAGATTGGTTTCTTGAAGGTTGCCAATCGTGTATGTGTGAGTTTGTCAAGAGCAAAACAGGTAAGAAAAAAGAAAAAAAAATACACAGAGTTGGTTCCAACACATGACAGGATGATAACAATGATGGCACTTTAGGGAATGTATATATTGGGAAATGCCAGTTTATTGTGCGAGCGAAGTGACCTATGGAATGAAATTGTAGCCAGTTTGGAGGATCATTCTGAGCGACATGATACCAATCACATTGGAACAAAGCTGGTATTGAAATGCTCAAGACATCAAGCTATCACCGAGGTGCAATGGCCTGTTGACTTTTCAGAAGTAGAACAAGGTGGCTGTACAAAGCTTTGTGGAGAAGATTTACCATGTGGACACAAGGTAAAGTCTATTATTGTAGTCTCAGGTCATCAAAATAACCACTTTTCCTTTATTAGTGTGAACTTAAATGCCATCCTTATGATCACAGTGAAGTGGACTGTAAATTACAATGTCAAAAAATACTTGAGTGCACCCATCGCTGCTTACGGCAATGTTACCAGTCTTGTGGGCCTTGCCTAGCACCCATGGCAGTTAGATTACCTTGCCAACATATCCTGAATAGAGAATGTGGCTTTATTCGTCGTATAGCTAAAGATCCAAGCGGTCAGAGATGCCCCGAGTGTAGGGCACCTCTGGCTTAGTATAGCGTACACTATTTATATAAACCCTCTCTGAACAATAATAAACTAAAATAAATAAATTTGCTTTTTATTTTCAACTTGTAAAAAAAAATCAGGTTCAATGCAGGACAAAGTTGAACAAGAGAAAAATGCTCTCCACTTTGATCCACTACTTTCTTCCACTTGTCCTCGTTTTTGAACGTGTATTTGCTGTTACATTTGCGTTGGCCAATGCTTTTGCTTTTGCTCGTGTGTTGATCATATTGTTGGAGGTATTTGGATTTATTTTTAGGGTCGCTGTTGCTTTTGGCTCGGTGCTGCTGGCTTTTGGATCATCTGCAGGTTTCAAGTCTGCACTACATTCTGCCTTTGAGTTGGTATTTTCATCCTGGTGGCCATCATTACAATCCACATTTTCAGAGTCGTTTGAGTGTGTGACTCGGCTTGTATCTGTTGTTGTATCTTGACTTGCATCTGTATCCTCGGCCAAGTTGACAGTGTCACTACTTTGATGTACATCTTGGTTTGGGCTCGTATCTCTACTTAAGCTTGTATCTTGTTCCATGTTTATACTCGCTTCCCTTTCACTGTTTGAAGAAGCATCGGATTGAGTGACTTGAGTGTGGTTGGCCATATTGGTATTCTCGTCACTATTAACACCTGAAGCGACAGTAAAACTAGTACTAATAAGTTTTGTTGCTGCTGCTATTGTTGTTGTTGGTGTTGGTGTTTCTGTTTCTTCTGCTGCTTTTTCTGTTTCTTCTGTTTCTGATGTTACTGATGTTACTGATGTTACTGAAGCATTATCTGTAACAGAGTAGGGGGCTGCGTCTTTTGTTCTGTTTTCGTCCAGCCCGTCGTCGTTTTCTGCTTCCAGTTCTTTATTCTGTACGTGCGTGTCTCTTACTTGATCATCATTATCATCATTATCATCATCATCGTCTGTGACTTGAAAGTCTTGATTGGGTTCTCTCTCGGCATCTTGCTCATACACGTCGCGTTTTCTCTTCATGGTTCCTTTACTTTCTTTGTACATTATATAAAGTTGCTGTTCTGCTTCTTCGCTTCCGTTTGCAGCTGCTTCTTCAAGCCATTCTTGTGCCAATTCGGTGTCTTGTTCGACGCCAAGGCCTCTTTTATACAAAAGACCGACTGCAAGTTGAGCATTGATGTCTCCTTGTTCTGCTGCCTTTGTGTACCATTCATGTGCTGAGATATAATCCAAGGTGACACCACGGCTATTTTCATAGAGTCTTCCGATTGAAGTGTACGCTTCCACGACGTTTAAATTGGCAGCCTCTTTATAAAACTCCATTGCCTTTGCATAGTCCCTTTGTGTTCCATTTCCAGACTCATACATGCATCCCAAATCAAAAAACGCTCTTTTGTCGGCCTTTTCAAGCGATTGCGTGTACAGGTCAAACGCTGCGCTAAAGTTGCGTGGTACGCCTCGTCCATCGTAGTACATGGATGCTAAATGCCGCTGTGCGTTTTTATCTCCTCGTTCGGATGCTCTAGAGTACCAAACGCAAGCATTGTACAGGTCCTTTTGCGTGCCAACACCAAACTCATATGCCTTGCCAAGGTTGTATTGGGAAATCACACTACCAAGATCGGCTCCCTTTTTGAACCAGCCAAATGCAGCAGCATGATCTTCCTGAATACCCTCACCCAGATAGTACATTTTTCCAATAGAGTAATACGCATCAATGTTGCCATTTGCGAGTGATTTGCAATACCATTCAAAGGCCTTTAAAAAGTCTTGAGCAAGTCCCTTTCCTTTTTCATAAATAGAACCTAGCTTGTGTTGCGCGTCATTGGAGCCATGACTGGCAGCGAGCTCAAGCCACTTTTGGCCCTCCTTGTAGTTCTTCTTTACTCCTTTTCCTTCCAGATGCAGCAAGCCGATATTGGCGGTGCCATTTGGGTTGCGCATCTTGTCTGCCTGAGCAAACAATTCGTGTGCCTGTCGATAGTCCTGCTTGACACCAAGGCCGTTTTTGTACATCAGCCCCAGCTTATTACACGCCTCGCTGCTTCCAAGGTAGATGGCCCGCTGATACGACTCGATGGCATAGGCGTAATTCTTTTCAACACCAAGGCCCTTTTCTCGAAGCTCCCCAAGATTCACATACGCGTCGGCGTGATTATCTCGGGCTGCCTTTTCATACAGTTCAATGGCGTATTTGTAATTCTGCGCGACGCCCAGGCCCTTTTCGTACATTTCGCCTAGCTTAAAGTGCGCTTCCTGGTGACCAAGGTGTGATGCTTTTGCTAGCCATAGAAACGCCTTTTGATAATCCTGAGCGACGCCTTGGCCGTTTAAATACAGTAGACCAAGACGGAACTTTGCCGCATTGTTGTGGTTGGTCGCTGCCTTTGTATACCACTCCAGTGCCTTTTCGTAATCTTTGGGCACATAGTGGCCATGTTCGTAATAAGTTCCAACACAGTACTGACCGCCTCCATAGTTGTAAGCTGCTGGTATAATGAACCACTGAAACGCTTTTAAATAGTTGTCTTGAATATGGAGTGAATTATGGTACTTGATTCCAATCTGGCACATGGCTTCATGGTCGCTATTTTTAGCTTTGGCCATGGTGCCTGGATCAATTTCGACATTGTCGGCTGTTTCAAACAAAGACGGGAAGAGTTTAATGACAGGAATTCATAAAGACAAGACGACTTGTTTACCTTTCAAATCTTTGAATAGTTGCAAGTGTTCCATGACTAAACAAGGAAAGAGAGAAGGTATTAAAGTGGCTTTGAATTTAATCCAATAATTTCTATCCTTGTGCCACCATTATCGATTTGCTTTGAAAACCAACACTTGCTAACTTTGTAGCAGCAATCATTTCATTGGCCATCGGTGGCCAGGATGGTAATACATGCAATTAAGGATATACAACCACTGTCTTTTTCAAGAATATGAAAAATTGATGAGAATATATTTCTGGTATTGAACACTGTCTATATTATAATATAACCCCATTAGATAATGATACAAGACAAGTATGCTAAAGTGTCTAAATAGGCCTTATTTGTCATCAATTATATTAAATGTCATTGAAAAGTACCTAAAGTGAATTGATATAGGTTGCTGTGTCTTCTTTTACTCCCTCGATACAGACATCTAGATTAGTGCACAAAAAATAAACCATCTTTTCATAATTGATTATATAATTAATGAGATCTCTTCATTTTAGTGCCATGCGCTTTGCTGATACCCTAACATTGACATTCCTTAATTCAATTGTTTCTCAATTTCTTGAAAAGACAGTGTTGGCAAAGATATTTAAATCAAATGCGCCTCTTCCTCTCCGTCTATCCCTTGGCTCTGTTATTATCATAACAGGTATGTTTTTATGCTATATATGTCGTATAAAAAAGTGGTCACTGAGAAAGAGTGCTTGGATGTAGCCATTTTTCTTCTCCGACCTACCCTATGGCGCCCCTTTCCTCTCCCTCGGCCACACGCTCGCTCTCACTCTCACTCTCTCCTATGAAGGTAAGAATAGTTCTTTTTTTTTCTATATCTTTTTCCCAGCTGATTCATTAATGCCATATTTATTCCTATTTATTTTATCAAGTGTAAAGAGTGTAGCGAGCATCCTCCGCCTTATCAAGCTTTCATGTATATGTCGATGTGCTATCATCGACAACCCGTAAATACTTTGGGTAAGTTTATTTATATAATTAGTATATTTTACATTCATTTTATATAATCAATTGACTGTCTTGTTCTTCCTGTCTTTCTCAAAATATTTTCCCCCTTTTCTCACTAATTGAAAAAAAACAGTAACTGTGCACAGAGGCAATCACAAGAACCAAAAAAAAAATTGAGACAGGAACTCCACTCCACTGCAGAGCTTCAAAAATTCTAGGCAAGATGCACCATGGAAAGTTGGAGAGTAAGATTTTTTGCTTGTATCAAAACTACCATTGCAAACTAATCATTTTTAAAAGCCTCAAGTAATATCATCCTCATCACCCGTGGTCCAAGAAGGAGAAGAACAAGACGAAGAGCCAGGATCTCCACAAAGCTTTACCAGCGACACGAACCACCCCACTTACCAATATCGCCATTTCTATGAAAACATAGCACCGTGGGACACCACTGATGACGAGTGGATGGTTGATGAGTTAGATGTAATGAATGTCTTGAAAGAGTTTAGGGACCCTTCGGTACAACTAGCCAAAACACAAGGAAACATCAGCGACATTCGCATCCTGTATGTAAAAAATTATAAACAAAAAAATGCAATCTATTACAACACCTTGATATAGATCCTTATATTCGATATTTTCATCTAATCAAGAACGCAATGAGTCCGTTACTAAATATATGCCTCTTAATGAACATGATATTGCGAGGAACCAGTTATGTCACCTTTATGGAAAGCATTCTATTCCAAACGTAAAATCAATCATGTGGTGCACCCAACTAAGTGTAAGTATTTGCATGAATTGATGTATCCAAAATTAAAATTCTAATGTCTTATAGACCTTGGATGGAGATTGGCTCGAGGTGAAAGAAAAGCGTCTTGAGTATACTAATGAAGCTAAAGGAAATAGTGGTGTCTCGCTGAAGCTTTCCTCCTATGTTTTATTTGACCTGTAAGAATAATGCTACAATCAAATAGAGAGTGGCTTTTTAACAAAAGAAACTTTCATAGAGCTCCCAAGTTAGTACGACCGGAAAATCCATCAGAAAACGCCGAGGATTCGTCCGTTCACAATTATTTGTCTGAATACCTGGATAACATCTTCTCTACTGAAAGATAATTTTACCAAGCTTGGGCAAATCTCACTTTAAACAGTTCAAATGACAGTTTAAAGCCTGATTGGATGCTCTATATAAAGACATGGTTCACAAAACTCGACATGATAAGCTGCGAGGTCAAGCTCCCTGGAAAAGTTGGCCGTGGCGATACATTTGATTTCGTCAAAATTGGTCTTGAACTAAAGGACATACTGGATTCTATTGTACATTGGCTTTATAAAAAAAAAAAAA
>VCJK01001063.1:22974-36996 GCA_024139485.1 Backusella psychrophila | reverse complement strand
AAATACAACTTTTTATCTCGTTTAATTATTAATCTCACCTTTGATAATTTCGATAAATCACTCTCTTTTTATATTTAATTTTTTCTCGTTGACTTTATCATTCAAATATCTTGAAAAACGCAAAAATAAATCTCTCAAGATCTGTTATTCGTTCTATCTAACTGATTTTTGAAGAAGTGAAGATTTCTTTACTACGAGTATTCATTTTTCTAAAGGCGGTTTTGGAAAAAATCACGTCGGACCAAATGGTCCGAGTCTTTAGCAGAATAAACTGTGTGTATGACCTCAAAGATTTGATGTAGAAAAAGTAATTATATTATTGTTTAAGTTACAAAGAATATTCAGGTTTGATTGGGCATTGTTAAATTCAGTATAATGCTTCAAGAAACACTGGTTAGAAGTAAAAGTGGAAAACTTCGTCCTATAAAAAGTATATTTTTTAATCGGACCAAATGGTCTGCCTTAATCTCTACTTATTAAATAATGAAAGAAAAAAAGCCAACTAAAATAAATCTAAAGGGAAAAGACGTATCCGAAGCCCTATCCGAAAATATCCCTAACATACGATGGGCACCATTACATGGTATCCCTTTTGAGCCTAGAATCCAGACCGCCACAGTATTCTTGTGGGTGTTTTTACTATTCAATTGCTTATGCTTCTTTGGATGGTCATTACTGCTTTTGTTTTTATGGCCATTGCATATTGCCTATACAATATATATTTGCAAGGATACATCCTCAGAGAACAGTGGACATCGGTGTGAACGGTTTCGCAGGCTTCGCGTATAAAACTATTTTGCAGGATACTTTCCTGTAAAGTTAATTAAGGAATGCGACATAGACCCTAAAAAGAACTATATTTTTGGTTGTCATCCACATGGCATTATATCGATGGGTGTGTTTTCAAATTTTACTACAGAAGCAGCAGAGTTCTCGCAGCTGTTTCCAGGCATTATACCGTCATTGCTGACATTGACAATTAATTTCAAATTCCCTATTTATGGTGATATTATTCTTGTACTTGTAATTGCATCCGTTTCTCGTCATTCATGTGAGCATATCTTATCTTCACAACCGAGAAAATCCATCGTGATTGTGGTTGGAGGTACAGCTGAATCATTGAATGCACGGCCAATCATTGCTGACTTGGCATTGAAGAGACGTCTTGGATTCATTAAAACGGCGATAAAAACACAATCGGATTTGGTGCAAACCTTTTCTTTTGGAGAAAATGAGTTGTATCAGCAAGTTGGTAATGATCAGGGAAGCTGGTTGTGGGAAATACAGAAAAGCTGCAAAAGGCGGTGGGTTTTACTTTGCAATCCTTCATGCACGGGGCCTTTTTAATTGTGAGTGTTTGATATACTTGTTCATTTTTACTTGACTGTTTACAATGCAATATGTGATTCCTCTTAGATAATGTTGGATTGATTCCCTATCGTCACCAAATAGCGACTGTTGGTAAGTGAATGTCAATTTTATATTGTTAAAAAATAAAAGAACTGACACTTACACGCATCATGACAATCAGTATACCAATTTCTGTTTCAAAATTAAAAGAAAGACAGACAGAGCCAACAGAAGAGCAAATTAAACATGTACAGCAGCTTTACATTGACGAGCTAATATCAATATATGATAAATACAAAGATATTTATGCTAAAGATAGAAAACAGGATTTACAAACAATGAATTAGTTGATTGATTGTATAATAAAAGATACCTTACAACAAGTCTATATTACGTTATGATTAATACAAATTTACAATTTTATTTCATATTCATCGTCTATCGATTAAAAGTCTATCTATAATATTATCTTTTTTTGCTACTGATTAAAATGGTGAATTATGGCTTCATAGCAAAAGAACATGATGGCAGCATTGGGCACTACTCTCATTAAATGAGCAGACATACCACCATATAATGATGCCATGCCCTCCTCTCTAGCAACTACTTTTACTGTCTGCCATAGTCCTGTGTATTTTATAATTCCATTCTCTGGTATAGGCTCTCTTAATCTTGTTCTGATAACCTCGTGTGGATAGGCAACACAGGCTGCCACCAACTTTGCAACCGCTGCTGCCCCAATATTACCAAACCATGCTATTCATATAAACTAAGTAAAATAAAGACGAGACCACTATATCTTGTTTACCTTTAGCGCTTTTACCCCCAATTGTATAATCATCTTTGGTACTTCCAGTTGCCCATTCCTTCTTTAATTTTTCATAAATGACCCACTGAATTGTACCCTCGGCCACTCCCAAATAAGAAGCACCCATGCCTTTATACAATCCCTTGACACCTTCGTCTCTAATGATGCGTAGTGTACAATCCAAGCTATTTTTATACATCTTTTCTTTTCCCTGTAATTGTAACCTAGTTTTGATGACCCAAATAGGATTGGTGACTGTAGATGTAACAATGCCTAATCATCATATTGATTTTAGTGTAAATTGCTCAATAACTCGCACCCTTGTTGCTCGTTTTTACCAGCAGTTGCTGCGGATATCAAATGTACGACTGGTGTTTCCATTCCTTGGTTTAATTCTGTGAATAGCTTCTTTCCATTACCATAAGTATAAAAGTTGATTGCTCTGATAAACATGATGAATAAATATATTATTATTATATGTGTGTATATGTCACATCTCTGATATAAAATTACCTTGCAGGAATGACACCAATCAAATTCGGTCCAAGTCCCTTGAAATAACCTCGAATACCTTCTGTCTGCTTGATTTGACTACAAAAAGGGATCCAAAGTTATTACCATATATATTCATCTACTAGACATATTTACACCAAGAGCCTTCCGCTTTCTGCAAAATGACCCCATATGCTGATCTGTTTGTTCAAACCAATTCCTCCTCTGTGTTGGTAAAATGTTGACTTTATTATAAAACGTTAATATCGCCCTGTTTTTTAACAATACAACCTTGATTCTAAGGGTAATTACCTGTAAGCGTGTCTTGAGTACATCAAGTGGCGATGTACAAACAGCACCAATAAGCCCTCCCACTCTAGCAATAAAAACAAGTAAGCACTTTTTTACAGGGTAATAGCAAGGAATCAAGAGTTACCCTCCAGCAACGAAATGAATGTATGCTTTATTTGGTTTTAATGTTGTTTCCTTGTTGTCATTACTCTGCTTTTGTAGAGTAGCCATATTTCAACAATGAGAAGCAAAAATAAAATAAAATAAAATAAAATAAAAAAATTAACCCCCCTTCAATACAAAACAGGGCAAAAAACTAGTTTAACTTGATTTGGAAACATATTTCATTCAAACATATGCAATGTTTTCATATTTTACCAACTACTACAATGCTTTATAAATGTATGTATATGAATATTGATATATACCGATAATAACGTACTGTGGCTAATCCTCTAATTATATTTTACATGTATTTAATCAACTTGTTCAATGGAAGGACCACCGGCCTCATCAGTGATGCTATCACCTGGGAGCCTTCCAAGGAAACCACCGGGAGCAGCACCAGAACCACCACCTTGCTGTTGTTGGCAGAGCTTGATCATGATGTCGTTGGAAACCTGTTTCAATTATAAAATTAACCAATAAAAGTGCTTAAGCCACCACCACAAAACGTATTTTATAAAGCAAGCCCATGGATGACTTTGGTAGACATGACATGAATGCTAATTCTACAACGTTTTGATGAAAATTGAGCCATAGATACAGTGAAAGCTGTTCATAGTAAATAAGCGTTGTTGCTTCATACAAACGAGGGTATTTTTGGTGTCTTTGTAAAAAGTTGATTTATGTTTTTGCTCAAAATCATATAGTAAAAGATTAGGTCATGTTGATGGGAAATTACAAACTCCATTTTAGACGGTGCTCATCTTTCATTTACATTTTACTATTCCATCATATTAAAAAGTCAACATATTCAAAGTCATTATAAAAGTGATATCCGAACAGTGCTCACTTGATAAAAAGAAGAAAAAAAGCTTAAAAATAAAACGCCATCTCCTTGTGTAACTATTTTGCATATATGTTTTTTGTTTTGTTTTCTCTATTGTTGGTTACTGTTGAAAATTTTTTACGAGCTCATAGAATGAAATGGTGTATTGGTTGTACCTCTTTTTAAGTGGAGGACAAGAAAACAATAAGAAATTATGTATCCACATGAAGAAAGAAAATGGCCTTGTTAAATTGTCACTAGAGGAATGGTATATACTACACGATACTTTAGAAATATTTGATAAATACATTTGGTATTTACTTTTACTTGTTCATAATTAATACATCTACTTTTTTTTTTTTTTTTACTTTTACTTCAAGTGCTCTGAAAAGAGGTAATCAAAGGGGCTCTTGTTTTTATTCTACCAAAACAAGTTGAATATTATTGAATTGTAAAAATACCCAATTGAAGCTATTTTAGTTATCTTTGCCATATTCACGGTAGTGCTTGCTTGCAACTATCATGTTTAAAAAAGTGGAAATAATTCACTTTAAAAGAGAATTGGAAACATGATTACAACAAGCTCCCCCTGGTTGTTGTGGAACACTCCTTGAATGACTTATGTATACATAACAAAATGACTGCCAATTCAACAATGTGTACAATTCATAATAAATACATGTTTTCACTTTATAAAATAAAAAATGCGTCACATATCTCAAGTCAAATGTCCCATTTTAATTCATCAAAGAATCGAGTGAACTGTTTTTTAGAAGAGAATAATTTCCAACATTTTTTGACCTTCCTGAAGATTGCGATTTCCAAGAGCAACCAAAATCGTAATTCAAAAGCAAACTTCACAAAGGCCAAAAAATGTTGGAATTTTTTTTTTCCTAAAAAATAGCCCATTCGCTTCTTTGATCATTTTTAATTATATCTTTAGCTTGGAACCGTACTTTGCATTCGTATTGTTATCGAGTTGTGAGCTTTCAAAATGATTTTATATCATTGACCTTTCAAGTAGAATAACGGGAAATAATTTACCCGGATTCGCTATTGACCTATAAAAACCTTTCTGCAGACATGCTTTATTATGCTTAAAATTGATATAAACTTTATAAAAGTTTCAAGTTTACCTATTTACGGTTTCTATTTGTGAATTTAAAAAGCAATAAATTAATACGTCAAAAGTTATAGAAAATCATTTTTGAAGGCATCAAAAGCTTCCACAAAAAAGACCATGGATCACTTTAAATTTATAAATAATACTTTTCAATTCTACTACTTTTAAATCAAGATTATATCGGATTAATTTTTATTATATTATACAATACAGTCTAATCGAGTCTGAGGAGTTTGTCTGATAAATAAGTCAAGTTATTTGTTACAATATCGCTATATTCAGTCCATATTTTACGTATAAAGTATAATGCAAAAGGATGAAATTGTTCATTTGGATAAGTTTCAGTAATATTCTAGAGAGAGATGAATAAATATAATATGCATAATAGGTATATCTAATACATGTGTAACTCACAGATAGGAATCCAATCTCATATATTGTCTGTTTGCTCACACTCTCACATATGGATTGAAGCATAACTAGACTCTTCCTTTCATTATCCACATTGATTATATCTGTCTGCCCCATAACAACATCATGCCAATCCATCACACGATGATTAAAACCAGGCTCAGCACCATCCGTTAATGCCAATAGCCTCAATGCGTTCATCAGTCTAAATGATATCTCGTCCGACTTGACTGTATAATCTCTATTTATCAATTTAAGCCACTTTGTATACAAACATACTCGGATTGGACTTACCCATAATAACTAACAACATAAATACACGTCAACTAAGTATATAATATAATTACATTACAACTTACCCTGTTCCTTCCAGTATTTGCTTTTTTACTTGCAGCCCTTTTTTTGATTCTGTTTGATGATACAATGCCCATATTTCCTTATCCAGTGATACAAAATTGTATATATTTTCTGACAATACAAAACCATACTCTTTGAGAATGGCGGCATTATCATGAGGACCATAATTAATATACACCTATTGATATATTTGTATATTGGTATATTGGTATATTGGTATATTGTGCTTGCCATCATTGTCTTTGTCTCACCTGCTGACCCTTCTTGTAAGGTGTCAATGTCTTGATTTCAAAGCTTTGTGTTCTAATATTAAATCCGCTTTCAATCTGTAACAAGTATTAGGTATTATTATTATTACAATCAGTAATACAATACGACAGTTCTTGCTGTTGCTTCTCTGTACCTTTGCCTCTGTTGTATGATTAAGAAAATCAAGCATGGGAGCCAGTGCGATACTGCCAGTTTTATCCCTTTTGGTTGTCATGTGGATACAACGGGTATTGACTACATACGGATGTTGTCAATATATATTTATATTTATATATATATATATAATTATATTACCACAAAGCCATGCCCATTCGTACTCTTCATACGTCATGTCCTGCATACTATTGTTTGATTTCTGTGTATCCTTTAGACTCTTGTATCACCGCCATGTAGGTTTCCTTGGTTTTACCTTTAAAAACTTGATGCTCGATGCATAATCCGAATTAATATTCTCTTTTTGCTGTACAACATCATCTCTGAGCGAGTTTGGCAAATGGTCCATTAATAACTGAGGGTATTTCACGGGCATTGTATCGAAATGCATTGGTAACAGGTCGATATAAGGCTTCCATGCTGATTGACTATCCTTTGATAATAGGACAAGATGCAATGACAATAGTTGAGGTGCGCTTAATGGCGTAGGCCCGTACAATTTTGTGACACTTTCATTTGTGATCAAAAAGGACTTTGGCACCGAGATAATGACCTCGCCAGCCTAGAGAAGAGTAAAAATGACTCACAAATGTCAGTTTGAGTGTGACTGTTTTTTTGCTCTGTATCTTGCCTCGATATCATCGGTAGCCATCATACCACGACCAGTACCTTGTAGATGACATGATTATTAAACGTAAAGCTAACCCTATCCCTGCTTTGCTGCACTTACTCGAGAAATTGGCAAGTGTCATTTTGGTTGCTGGAAAGTTATGCTTGCTTAGCCATTTGGTAAACTCTTCATACTTTCTATCGTGAATGACTATGAAAAAACGCTTGTTGAATATCGAATAAATACTGAATAGCAGACGACTATAGGCAACTCTCGGTGTTTCTTACCTGTTCCTTTGGAATGGTCAAGCATTGTATAAGAAGGAAGAACAAGTAAATGTAAAAATAAATGTTTACAACTCGGGAAAAAAGTAAAATAAATGCTGTCACAAAAGTCTTTTTATTTTTTTTATTTTTTTTTATGTACATAGATCTCTTCTTGTTGTCAACATGAATCCTAATAGCAACAACTATACAGCCGAGCAACAATACTATCAACAATATGGCTATTACTATAACGCACAGCAGCCCATTCCACAAGGCGATCCGTCGAATGCTCTATCGAGCATGGTATACCAGCTGCAGCAACAAACACAACAGCGCCAAGCACTCGGTGCTCTAGCAGCTGCTTCTGTCAATTCAGTGCTTGGGAATACCAACACTGAAAGGAGCATGATAAACTACAACGACCTTTCACCTGCACAACAGCAGCAAGACAGGTAAGCAAGCAAGCAATATAAGCTCGTAATATTGCAATGTATTCATGCTTACAGGCAGCGTTTCAAAAGTATGCTGCTATCGTTTTCTCAAGAGTGCAACAGCCATTGCACAGCATGAAAAACTGCATGTCAAGTGTCCTTCCTGTGACCACATGTGCTTAAAGTCGGCCTTGTCTGATCACGAACAACTGGTGCACGGCAAGCCTGCTGCAAAGGACAAGTCGTAAGTGAAGAAAATGGGATTGTATTTTGAATAACACTATAAATAACATTATAAAAAGACGGGCAGACGGTATTGTGCCTGCCAATGCGCCCAAAATAAACACACCAGAGGAATTGGCGGCTTGGATTGAAGCAAGAAAGAAGAATTGGCCGAGTAAAATTAATGTGGAGCGAAAGGTAATGCATCCAAATAAGTAATAATAAATGGCGATTAAATGTGCATGTTAGCAAAAAGAAGAGGTTGACAAAAAAGCAAGGGGCGAAATGGCAATTGATGGCAAGCGTAAAAATACAAGAGATCACAACAGTCAGAAAAAACATAAATCAGCAGCCAATGAAAACACGCTAGTGGCAGCGGCATACAACTCTGATTCAGACTCTGATGATGTAATTGATCCTGAAAGAGATGCAATCACTTCAAAGGATCCAAACGCAATGGGTCACCTTTCTTTACCTTCCGAGCAGACGAGAAGAAAAAAGTTGTGTAAATATTTCTTGAGAGGAAAATGCGATAAAGGTGATCAATGCAAATTCTCGCATGAAAAGCCACCGCCAAAACCAAAGCAGCAAGGACCTAAACAACCCATACATAAAAGATCAAACTTGCTATTCAAGGTAATCTATATACTTTATATATTTATCCTAATTTATTCATCTTGAATATTTCATAGCTATTGCAAAAGGAAATCAAACAGGAAAAAAGTGTAATATTACAGTGTTTACGTTACATTGCTGATAACGACTTTCTTGGTCAGGCCAATACATGAGTTTACCCAATCAACCAATCAATCAATCAATCAATCAATCAATCAATCAATCAATAAAGAAAATCAAATGGCATACTATACAAATTATTTATTCAAAAACAAAACCCTTTTCTCATGGGATATCGCGACATGCACTAGACTTTTCATTACAAATTAAATTAGAGTATATCCAAGCAAACTTGATATTGTTTCTTGCCTTTTAGAAAAGAGATCTATTTGATGTATTTGATATATATTTATATTTTATTGGAATTATTTTATTTTATTTTAATAAAAGGGGAAAAGTATGAACAAGATGTATGATGGTAATGATTAAAAAAATAAAAAAATAAAAATAAAAATATACAGAAAAAAAGGGGCATTTTGTTTTGTTTCTGCTTTATCCTGTAAATATTCTAAAAATAAGATATATGGTAGATCCTGTGAAGCGAATGAGTGAGAGACCAGCAACAGACCATAAAATAAACCCGAGGTAGGCCGATGATCTTTCATTTATGTCTGAGGATCCAAGACTTGTGTTTGTAATAGCAACGACAAGAATAAGATTTGAAATGATCCAGCAGAGTACAAGTCGTGTACGGAAAGAACGATAGTAATCCTCCTGTTTTGTTTTGGCATCGCGATGCTGTTTCTCCTCTGGCACAGACTTTTTAAGTTCGTTTATCGCATCAGTGTAAGCTGCATTGATATCTTTTTCCTCAACAGGCACTTCTACTTCAACAGCCAAGTCGCCCGAACCATCCTTCTTTGCTTTAACGACACCAAGATCAGTTGCAACTGTATTGTCACCTTTGGTACCCCATGAAACGTCGTGTGTGTTACAGAAAGCGTATATATTGAGAATATTTGTATAGCTAGGCGATAATAAAATGTACTGTAGGAAACTACTAAACATGTGCCATGGATCGAGAAATAGGAAGCTCGAGACAAAGTACATGGCATATGTCGAAGAAATTGATATAATGATGTTTCTAAATGTAGACTCGCCAAGCATGCGTGCAAATCCACCATCCGCAGAGTCCACCACTGTACGAACACCTATTACCGTAATCCAGATGGCACAAAACATCATATACACCATAAGGATGGCAAAGAATACCATCGAACCAGCATACGCAATCTTGGATCCCTGTGGTCTGTTACCCAAAGCAATGATGAATTGAATGACAATTAAAATAATGTAAATGTAGTTGAACACATCATGTAAAGTATTTGCAACTCCTTGAGAAAATGGCCTATCCCCATCGGCTAGAGAATCGCCTCCAAGAGCTCGAGTCAAGATGAAAAAGGTAAGGTAAAAGTTACCCTATTGAATATAAAGAGTTGGTACAAATGCATAAACTATGTTTTGATTTTACAACTTACCAAGGCAAACCATGAAAAGAATAAATTGTATGTGTTGTAAAAATCCTCAACCATAAACATCATCTTGCGAATATACGAGTGATCAGAAGCCCATACCTTGCGCCAATGCCAGAGTGCATAAACACCGGCAAAAAAGGAACCGTTCAACCAACGTCTACGCTGAGAAATAAATTCATCGACTTTATCAGGTACATCCGTTTCACCATAGGAGCTAGACACGTAATGAAGGACCCAACTTGCCTTCTTTTTGGCAACAAGTTCATAACACAAGATACGATCCTCAGCCAGGTACATGTTTGCCGTAAAAATATCAGCATCGCCACCATGCTGAGTCTCTCCCAAAAAGTACTTTTCAAGTGGACCGTGACCATTTTCGTCATTCTGTAGTGCACTGTAACGGTATGCGGAAAAGGCACCAGGTAACACAGAGATGTAACCAAATACGGACTCAAGGGGCTTATCCAAAATATTGGACATTTTATATTCAAAATTCTGAGCAGCCACTAGCGGATTTAGCAAAGCCACACCGGCGGTACCAGCCATGGCTCGAATCTCACCACAAGCACCAGCAATATTGGAATTAATATCAAACGCTTTCCACAAACGATAAATCGAGGTTCCACCTGGCCGAGTACCAACATCAATCAAGACACAAACATGAGGCTCAACGATAGGTCCGAATGCCTGAAAGAACCAGCGGTGTGAATTAATCTTTTTTTGGTTCTTTTCTTTAAGACAAAATAGCAGTTGACATGGAGCAATGTTGTTTTTGCCTTTATCCCCAGGTTTTCGAATGTTCATATCGGGGTCAACAGAGATTTGTGTTGTATATTCATAAATGTGAGCTGTAACGGGTTTACCATGCACAACGTTTTTGGCGACACCTTCTTGATAAACACCCAAAAGAGCCAAAAGAGACAATGTGCGTTGGCTGATTTTTGTACGGCCATCCGAGACGATGCAGATGGTTACTTTTTCCCATCCATCTGCACCCCATGTACGTGAACGATCGCGAGTACAAAGGTGTGCAATGTTTTTCATCACACCGTGCATTGTACGAGCAAACAAAACTTCATCCTCCTAATATATGCATTGGTAAATAAGGCGATATATATATATATAATAATGACGCTTACGTTATACATGGTGAGAACAATAAATAATTCGGTTTTACGATTTAGCATTTGTTGTCGAAGAGTGTACCCTTCTGTTACAAAGTCCTTAGGATCACAGGTTGCAGCAGTATATCGCATGTGTGTAAATTCCTTTCCATCTTGATATGGCAATCCTTCAAGATAATTTGTAGGTACGGGACAATCCAAAACCAAATTGCCTCTAGTAAGCTTCACTTTTCTTGCTATAATATGATAAAAAAAAAGAATGAGTAAAAAATACCATGTGATGACATCCCTTGTGATAGCGTTTAATAATAACAATAAAAAAAGATACTTTACTTGTTTTATAACGACGCACTTGGCGTCTTGGTGCTTCACCATAATGCATATTTGGAGACGGTGGATTAAATCCTACGTAGTTATCTTGGGGAACTACTGGTGAGCTACTGTTGTTATTGTGGTAAGGAGGATAGGGCGGTGTATTCTGAAAGTTGCCTGAAGGTGGATACACGGTTGTCTGTGAGTTCAATAAAGGCTGGTGAGCTGGTGTGCCATGTTCATCGGGATAAGGATCTTCAAAAGGAGAGCGATTCACCGGTGGTTGGTTGGAGAACTGAGTATCCTGAAGAGGGTATTGATCTTGCTCAGGATTATTCGATGGTTGATACATTTCTTTCTTCAAAATAATCCAACTCTTTTTCTATTCAATTTTTTTTTTCTATAAATTAAAAAGGACTAAAGTAATAATGTTTATCACAAAAAAAAGAGAGAGAGAGAAGAAAAAAGAAACTAGAAAAACAATATCAGCTTGAAATGTGATGGTTTTTATACTAAAGCCAAGCAAATTTGCGTTTTGTTTTTAGCATTGCTATTCTTGGTTTTCTCTATTTTTATTTTTGCACTTTTTTAAAGCAAAGGCCGTTTCGGATTTGGATTGGATTGGCCAAAAAAGGCTGATACTAACCAGTTAAATCAAGCGTACTTTGCAATAGCTCAGGTCAAGGGACTCTTCGGGTGTCATGCTTTTTGAATCAGCCACATTGTAATTTTATCCAAATAAGGAACAAGTAGCCAGGATTTTTCTTTCTTGATCGTTTGTACGTCTCCAAATGACCATGGTTTCTTTTGTTCAGTGTTATTTGGGGTGAATGTGGCGTTAAAAAACAAAAACAAAAAAAATGTTGTTTTTCTTGAAACAAACTCCATTGATCCGACGTTACAGCCCACATTTCTATTTTTTGTTGGCTGCCAATTGCTTTATTTCAGCCAATCAAGATGAAATCAATAGGACATTCTTTCAAAACTGGTTTGAAAGCACCCTAAAAAAACTGCTTCCTTTTCCTGTTTATTTATTTATTTTGCTTTAGTGCAAAGTGACAAGTATTTTCTATCAGTAAAGTAAGCCTTCATCGATAGTCAAGATAGCTGAAGGATATTTGGAGCAGTTTAAAGCTCTATCAAAAGAGAAGAGATTACTTGAAATCGCACTTGAGAAAAAAAGAAATTCAAATGTTAAGAGATGTATGCAAAAGTTTTTTTTTTCATTGTACTGTTTACTTTTACAAAAGTAACTGAAACGTATATATAGACTTTGGCACAGGAAGGTGTAGGTTTTATTATTATTATTGAAAGCCCTTGCCAATTTGAAACTTCGCTTATGGCTCAACGGTGTTGCTATTGCCAAAGGCTTGCGCTTGCCTTGGGCGTCCGGGGGAAAGAAAGTAATTGTTCAACGGTTTATTTACCAGGCCAAGTCAAAACAAATTATGATACCTGTACAGACAAATGCAAAAGGTAAAATATCTTATTTTTTTAACTGTTGTGATACCTGTTTAAATTGACTTTTTGCATTTCATTCAAGATTACAAATAGTAGAGCTTTGAAATTGGCATACACCGACATATTAAAAATAAATGAAAGCGGATAGCCATGAGGACAATAAAAGTGTAGATATTTACAACATCATGTCATTGGCAGGCTCATTGACTAATTTTATATCATTCACCTTATCAGATCGAATCAACACGTACACCACCAGTACATGTTCAGTGCTGATTTTATTGCACGCTGCTCGGAACAGTCAGTCGTCGTAAATTTCTGGGGCCCCCAGTTAGAGGCTCATTTCTCTTCAAGAAAAATGGTTCTTCAATGGGTAAGTACTTTATAGATAAATTAACTAAAAATATGAAAGATACTAACGATAGCCCAAAAAGAGAGAAACGATCCCTGGTGCATGTAGGGAGAACAATCTGGCACTGAAGCTTAATGTGAGAATGATATATGCATCTGAAAAAACATTCAACTGGACATACTAAGTGGTGAATTCGCCAAACTGAATGCAAGCACCAGTGACAAATTGATCCTCGTTGGGAAATGCCACCTTAACCGCTTGATTGAATTCATTCCTAGTAGTTATCCTAAAGTTATCAAGTCTATTAGTAACCCTCTCATTCAAGTAATGGGCATGAATATACATGTTTACTCACTATTACTTATCGATAAAAATCTCCATCTCGTTCGGAAACTTGCTGTACTTCACTACCCAAGGGCTTTGAATCAAATCAAAACAAGCGGAATTAAAACATTGATTGATGGGTTTTCTTTGTTAAAGGTAAGTAGCTTACTATTATTAAAAATGAAAGTTCACGTGGATGATTGACATGCTTTGTTTAGAGTATGATGGAAGACCTCGAATTTACAAGCAATGAATACAGTCGCAACATAACTGATAATATTCATCAGATCGATAATATTATTCTAAAGGCAAAAGAAGATACAAGTGGATTCCTTTCAGCTGTATACTATGATGACACTGATTATGTTGAGGAGAGTGTAAGCGACCAGGAGTATGAACTTGAAGATGACTGTAATCAAGACATATTGGAACAAGACATATAAACAAGTGATCAATATATCTATGTTTACATTCATGATATCAATATCGTATCTTTATAAAAAAAACTTTGCATTTAACAACAT
>VCJK01001063.1:3722-22964 GCA_024139485.1 Backusella psychrophila | reverse complement strand
TTTTTTTTTTTTTTTTTGTATCTGGCTTTGTCCAAATACTGTCTTTTTTAAGTTGATGAGAATAGAAATCAAATTAGTGAGAAAAGGGAGAATAATTATTGAGAAAAAGTGGATGAGAAAAAAGTGGGCCAAGGGAGATTAGGATTCAAGTATCAAACCTGGTCACTATAATAAAGGTGTTTTGCTCAAGTATTTTTAGATTTCAAAATGTAAATTGTATATATTTTTGTATTGTTATGACTCAGGTTAAATATATGAAGAAAATAGACTGCTTTATTTAATAGATGATTTATGAAAATGACAGAGAAATTATGAATCAGATGACAGGTCACTTACTTGTCTGAATACCGTTTTGTTGTTCAAAGCGCCAAAGTGTACAAATGCAAAAGTACCATAGTATCAAAGTATAAAAGTGCATAATAATAATGCACAGTGTTCACACGTCCCTAGATAACACTTTTACACTATGGTAATTTGGCATTGGGAACAACAAAGTAATAGTCTGATAAGTAAGTATAAACAGTAGATACTTGAGCTTAATTCCCTTGTTTCATTAGGGGGTTCCAGTACCACAAACTTTTTTTTGATGAAAACAAAAGTAAAATACAGTCAAACCTGGATATCGGAATACTCTCATATAGAATATGAAAACGTCCATATTGGGGTATTCTAATATTTAGGTTTGACTGCAAAGAAATTTGGGCTTAGATACTACATTGATGTCACTCTATTTTAATGTGCAGTGAAAAGTGTGATGCATGTAACGATATTCATTTAAATTTATATTAAAGAGATAAATATGAAGGGGAAATGTTTTATTCAGAGGTATCCATTAGTTACTTTTCTGAAATGAAACGAAATGAGAATATATATTCAGAGACTGTCACACTATTGACAAATGGATAATAAATGTTGAATTCACCAATACTAAACCTATTGAGTACATTTTGTGATTCTATCAAGAAAACCTTGGTTATTTTATTTATCTTACTTTTGATTATACATCATGTAATTCAAATCAATGAATTTACTGAACTGTTAAACGAGGACCAACTATATCATTTTACATACATCTACCATCATACTTCCCGGATATATATCTTTTCGCACCACTAGAAATGTCTAACAGAAAAGCAGCGGTCCTTTAATATATTATTAATAATGGTAAATACAAGAGATGATAAAAAACACCTCTGCTTGGTGAGCTCAAAAGAAAATGAGAGAATTTCTTATAGGTTTAACTTTTCTATTATTATTATTAATTAATAAAACAAAAAAGGATCGATTTGCTGTCAGCGAAATTATATCAAAAACTGATGTGCCAAACACGTTTAGTCATTATTTTTCATGTGACCGTTTTTCTATGCATATAAAGATGCTTTTTCGTCACTTTTTTTCACACACAATTTATTTAATTATTATTCATTCTTTTTCTTTCTTGATCAACTATTATGCCAAACTCTACTTTTCCTGCAGTTATCTCCTTTGCCGATAAAAAGAACACAACACCTGTTATAAGTGCTAAATATGGCGTCGATGACGATGAAGACTTTGGTGCTCGTATGGCCAATGCAGTTGAAGTGCAAGAAGTGGATACCAATATTTATATGAGTAAAGAGCTGTGGTTGCCTGTTGGCGCACGTGGTGCTTTTGGCGGCCAGGTACGAGTTTTTCCTAAAAAAGTAAATAACATTTGAAAATTAAAAAAAATTAAAATAGATCGTAGCCCAGGCTTTAAGAGCCGCTTTTTATACAGTTGCAGAAGAATTTGACATTCATGTAAGTTTAAATGTTTCTGTTAGAAGAAAAGCAAAGGAAGGTTGGATGGGACATAAAAAATGAAGGGAAAGAAGCCAACCTGTTTTTTTTTTTTTTTTCAAAAAAACAAAAAGTCGTTACACAGTTACTTCATTTTGCCTGGTAACGTCGAGGTTCCTGTTATTTATCAGGTTCAAAGACTCCGTGATGGGCGATCTTATGCAACACGCTTTGTTACTGCGTCTCAAAAGGGAAAAGCTATCTTTGTATGCAGTTTTAGTTTCAGTAAACCCGATAACAATGTTAATTTAAATCATCAAACTACTATGCCAGACGCCCCTAATCCTGAGACATTACCATCGTAAAGTGTACCCTTTTTTTTTTATCCATGTTACTGCTATCGTTTAATTCATTTACTTATTTATTTGCTTTGTGTTTTACATTAGTGATGTAGAAAAGTTGCAGCAGGCACTTGACCAAGATAGTTTACCACCAAAATATCGCGAATATGTCAAGATGCGTATCGAAGAAAGTTCACCTGTAGATTATCGCGAGATTGATAGCCCAAAACAATCTTTAGAGCAGGTAAGACAATCTAGTTTCCATTCCATTTTTACATAGTATTTAAATCAAAGGGTCTTTTTTGTAACTAATAAACCATAAATAGAAACGTTGGTTTAAAACTAGAGGTGCTCTAGATGATGATAAAAGACTCCATGCTTGCGTAATTGCCTATGCATCTGATAGTGGCTTTATTTATACAGCAGCAAAAGCTAATGGGTTATCTTCACGAGGCATCGGTATGATGGCAAGCTTAGATCATTCAATGTGGTTCCATACAGCCGCTAGAGCTGATGATTGGTATGAAGCTGAAAGGAGTATATAAATTGATAAAGAGAGACTAATGTAATATTAGGTTATTGTATGATATGCAAAGTCCACGTACAAGCTCTGGTCGCGGAGTTGTTTTTGGTAGAGTTTATAGTAAAGATGGTAAACTGATTGCCACAACTGCCCAAGAGGGTATTGTCAGACTATCGAAACGTGAACAAGAGAAACGTAGCAACTTGGAAAATCAGAGTAAATTATAAAAATGCATCATTGTAATATCCATTTTTTAATATCACTGAAAACACACGTAATAAATATAATCTTTCTATATGTTTTTTATTTTTCATACATAAAAAAAGTGCTCTTGCCCGCAGAAGCAAAATTTGAGAAAAATTGAATCAGAGCGCCATCACTGTTATATATAAAAAGTCTCTCTTGATACAAAGGAACTGCCTATCAATTATAATGTATATTTGATGACAGATCATTCAATATTTATTGTTGCAAAGTATATTCAATAGTTCATTATAATTGACTATGTATTTTTTTTATATATATTTTTAATTCATTGAACGCATATCCTCCCAATCATCAGAGGTCAACATACCATTCTCAAAGCTTACATCCTCCATTATTTCGTCAATCATCTCGACAACCCTGCGTAATTGGTCTTTATCCATCAAATTACCTTCAGTGGGGTTTGATCCATGTTCACTGTCGTGCCTGGCTTGTCGCCTCTTGTGACCCAAGAACTGGTGCATACCAAAGTGGAGGGGATTTTTGGAAAAAAGCGTTGGCGCAATTCCAGTCGATCGACAAAAGCACTTCCGAGAGAACCCCTTCCGGTTTGACGAACCGCTTCGGCGAAATCACGAAGGCTACTATTTGGCTGTTGATTTTTTTACCAAAACCGTTGGGACATCGCATAATTAAATTATCTGTAAACCCACAAAGTCACATAATTTCTGTAAATTTAGCTTTTTTTTAGCGGAACCATTAGGGACGCTCTTAAAGCCGATCGAAATATTATACATGGCTTATTCTTTAATCGTACCTAAAAGTCTACGGTTACGGAAAAATGAGCTGCATCCCAGAGAATACGACTAAAACAATAGACCCTGTAGTTGAAATTTTGAAATAAAACGTTGAAATGTTTAATTGACCTCATCTTACCCAAACGTAAGCTTCTAGTGCGTATATCCATGTTGAGTCCATTAGCGGTTTTTATTTTTATACATGTTTTTAATTCAAATAGTGAATTTTAATCACGTATATTGACTGTACTTGACATTAGAGGGATGAATCTTGTTAGTAATTTTCCAGTGTTAATTTTATTTTAAGGGATGACAAGAAATACGTTTCATAAGATAAAAATACCAAATCGAGAATATTTTTATTATTATTATTATTATTATTAATTTATTTATAGTACCATTGGCCTTTACAATAACTGGCACAAACAGACATTTGTTTATACAAATAAATAAAAGTAAAAACAAGTAAACAATAAGGTTGTTCATATGTACAGGTGCTCATAAAAATATTTATAGCACAAATGATGCAATTTCTATTTCAGCTTATCTATCAATTCTTCTTCCTCTTCTATAATGGTTTCCATTGGTGACGTAGGCTGTATGGATGATTTTACTTTTGCTGTTGATTTTGATTTTGATTTTCTTTTCGATTTTCTTTTATATTTTTTTTTTGCTTCTGCTGTTCCTGATGATGATAATGGCATGTTTTGGTCAAGCAGAGAGTCATCGGTTGGTGTTTTCTTGTTCTTTTTTGGTTTGAATGGATTTTTAAAGGACAACTTTGAATAAAACTCAGTTGCTAAATAAAAAGTAGGATTTACACCAAGGACAGACTCCATATTGTGTATTATTATAGGAAAGAAAGTGAATTATTGTAAAAAAAATGAAATCATCATAAACTTTGGTCAAACTGTGACTTGATATTGAGACAATCATGGTCGCACACGATCAGTACATAATTATCAGCAGACCATGAACATAAGTTGTCTTTTTACTATGCATTTTTCATTATAAATATAAAATAAACAGATTTTCCAAATTTATTAATGCTGATCGATGCCATATTACTACTCAAAAATGCCTATTTGACATAAACAAAAATGGGTCTTGCAAAGCCTATTTTGTAATAGTATTAATCACAACTATATTAGTATTATGCTTAGTTTAGATCAACACACCTTTTGAGGTAGTTTCTGGCACACCTAAATCAATGGCCTCTTTAAATCCAACTGTATTTAATAAAAAGTCTGAATAATGTTCAGGTCTGAATTGCAACTCTTCGTTTGCATCTCTCACTGTGTTCTACAAAGTAATAATAGTAGTCACCCATCATCAATATCATTATAAATGCAACTATGACTATGTACATCGTGCACTTACTTCAAAATGCTTTGTTCTCTTTTGAAAGGTACCAAACTCTTGTGTTTCCAATACAAATGCACCGCCTGGCAATAATGCAGCATATACTTTATTGAAAAACTCTTTGAGACCATCATCGCCCTTGTGAATTTGAATCCATTTTACTATGCTCAGCCTACATTGAATGATATATCAGTAAAACCACTCTAATCATTCATCTACGCTATTCTTTACCCTAGTATAGTATCGTATCTTTCATCTGTTGCTGCTGTAGTCCAATCACATGCTTCAAAACTAATGTTGAATGGAAATGCTGTGCCTTCAAAAGTAGGTGGTACACTTGTTGGAATAAACCCAAACATGTTTGTCATTGATTGAGGAAAGTAGTGGAACTTGAGAGAAGAATCAAGCTCGAGTTTCTCCATCTTGTCTTTGGGCTTATTGTCTGGATTGCTGAGTGAATACGCCATCTTTAAATTGTTTTCTGCCTTGTTAGTCAGCTTTGGATCAATATCCACCCCTTTTATAAAGCTTGGCTGATATTCTTTGGCTATCGACATGTATCGAATGATAAGCCACAGTGTAAACATATATATATATAAACTTGTTTGCTTGCGTCTTACCAATCAAAATAGAAATATTGCCACTATTGCAACCAATGTCTAATACTCGCTTGTTGGAGAATAAACTTGGTTCCAAGAGATCAAGTCGGTGATCGCCCTTACGTCGAGCACTGCAAGCAAGAAAATAAGTAAGAAAGAATAAGCAATGCAACTGTGCAATGTCGACTGTATATTACGTGTAATAAGAAATGTAGTTTCCATAGGCAAAGTTTTCGAGGTTTTCAGTAAAGGAATCTTCTTTAACGTTTGACATTATTATTATTAGTTTAAAAAAGAAGAGCGTAAGCGGAGGTGGTCCTTGGTCAATTGATAAAGCGAAAAGTAAAGTCAAGCTGTGATTGGTCCAATCCCTTTCTTGGATACAACTGGCGCAACAATCACAATTCAGTCCTTCCTTTTGTAAATAAAACATGGAGCCACTTTTAGATGAATCACTTGGAGAACTAGCCACGCGTCTTTCCATTGAAAATGCCACAGCACCAACTGTAACAATCTAGTGCATATACAAGACTTGTACACACTAATGACTTGTGTAGGTTACTAGTTTTGACCAAGAAAGCAATAACTGTATGAAACGGATTACAGAGACAACTCAGCTAACAGAAAAAGTACACTTCACAGTAATGTTTAATATGGCCCGCTTATAAAAATGTCTGTATTAGGTTCAGCAGGAGACGGATACCATTCAGGGCATGCTTCAGTCGTTACGAGAAAAGACTGAGGAACTAGAGTCAACCTTTGAAAAGATTGATCAGCTGGAAGTAAGCTAGTGAAAAGGAATATGCAAGAGGGAGAGGGAGTGTTCACACTGCCATGTAGAGTATTATCAATAAAGTCAAAGATACTTATAATGCAGTAGCAGAAAACGTAAATGATATGGAAAGAGCGGTTTCAGCAAGTACACCAACCACCCTATCGCTACCTTTTCTTACTGTAAGATGGATGAATTATATATATATAATGCTATGCCGTAGTGTACTGATGGATGTAAAATATCTTTATAGGGAAAACGATCCGACTCGCCTTACCAGCCTTACTTTCCTCCACCAAAACAAGTTGAGATTTATAATACAACCAAACTTCTTTCATCACTCGCACTTTAATCCTTATAGTTTAGCACCACCACTCTTGTATATCCCAATACTTATCATATCGGGTTAGGAAACAAGGGCTAGCTGTGTCCATCACATACAACTCTTAAGTTCACTCATAACTTTTTCTCTATAATTTGCAACCAAATTGTACTATCATATAATAGCGGTTTTCTATCACTTGTTACATAATTGTTATATGATCGCTCGTATCCCAAAATAAAATAAAGTTTTATTATATAAACAGCAGTGTTTTTATTATTATTGTTATTACAGCTTCAATTGAGTTAATATTTTACTACAAATATTTTTATAACCCCATGGATCACCGCTAGTACGTCTAAATTGTACTCCACGCATTCCTAAGAGCAATGGAATTTTCACAATATAAATATCAAATCGAATACCCTTCTTGAACCCTTCTTCACTCGACTTGGAATTCTCAGTTACATCTTCATCCGAGTATTCTATCGAGTCGGCTTCCTTTGATGAACCAAAACCACACTCGAATCGATCCTTCTTCTCTCTATAATGAATATTTAGCAGTTCCAGGACCCTAATAATGTCTTTACGAATCACAGAAGGCTTCTTCATTGATGTAGTGGAAACAGAAAATAGTCCCTTCGCATAAACATACTTTACTGAACTATCGGCTTGGTCTATCGACTGGTTTGGCGTTCTGCTATTTGTTGGACTCAGCAATAAGCTGCTATCATATGACTCTGCACTAACAATGGATTTACGATGCCGATTTGTATCATTAAAAGCGCTGTTGTGCTGCTTTTGAATGGATGGGAGATCCTTCACTGTCACTGATGCAGCCCTCTTCATTCCAGTGGTGTTTAGGTATTTTCCTAGGGTTTGATCTTGATTTGGTGCTGATTCTACTGCATTTTGGTCGATTGTATTTGGCACGAGTGAACCATTTAGTGCAACCACGGGTGGATCACTTTTATCTACAAGTTGGATGCGCGGCAGTGTGTCACGTACATTATTGTGCTTCTGACTGTTTGTATCAAATGACACGTCATTTGAAGTAGCATCACTGCTGGCGGAATGGCGACTAAGTCGACGGCTTAGCCTTCGAAACACATTGTCTTTATTATGGTGATGTGTATTCGTTTCGGGTACATTTCTCTGTTGCTGAAATGCATATCCATTGGATGCTTTTCTATCGGTTATATCCTTGATGGTAAATTTGTGATGGTCATTATTCTCTTGCCTTTCATAAAATGTATTCTTTCCATCAGCTGTATATGAAATGCCAACTGATGAATCATCAAACGAAGCTACGTCATTACTGGGAATAGCCTGCATCGGATGGACAGATTCTTTCAAATAATGGTGATGTGGGTGAGTTGTTTCGCTTTGAACCTGACTTTTTGTTTTCGTTTCTTCACGATCCATGCGTTCCCTCACAAGATAGTACACAGATATGAGTGGGTGATATACAGCTGGCATGGATTGAAAATCGTTCATAGCATTTTTGAATTCCCTCTTTTTTAGTAGCGATGCGTAATTCCTTGAGTGAATTTCATACGGGAGGTGTGTTGTTTCTTCTAAATAAATGGCTTCTCTTTGATAGTCTTTGGAAGATATTAAATATTCTAGTTCCTCTTTGATAGCTTCTTCCGTCCCAAATTCAAACCCTGTCATGCCTTGTACAACCTTTATATCAATTGGTAGCGTTAATGGTTTACGTGTAGGCAGAAAATTACTGACAGGACTGTCGTATCCTTTGTTCATCCAGTTATGAATTATAATATTTGACATAGAAATTCTACTTTTGGGTGCTGTTTCAAGCATATGCATAAGTAAATCCTTGCAATCTATTCAGCCAGTTATAAGTTAAAGCACAGTTTCTTCTTCTTTCAATAAAAAATCAAGGTACCTGAAGATAAATACGGAGGATAGTCAACCGCGCCTTTTTTAACTTTTGCATGCATACCAGCCATAGTTGGGTCATCAAAAGGCACTTTCCCACACACCAGCACATAGAGCACTACACCAAAGCTCCATGTATCCACCTCTGGGCCCACATACATAATACCAGAAAGCAGTTCAGGTGCGGCAAAATAAAGTGAACCGCAAAACGTCGACAATTGTGACTGAGGTGAAAATACGTTGGATAGCCCGAAATCAATAAGCTTTACGTTGCCATTTCTTGAAATCAAAATATTCTCCACCTTTAAATCTATGCAGTATTGTTTAATACATACATTTACATACATGTACCAATATGTCAAAATAAAAAAGTAAAAAAATAAAAAAGCAGAATAAACAAATACCTCTGTGTACAATAGAATTCCTATGACAGTAATCTAATCATCAAGTACCATATGAGACTTCTCCCTTTATAAATATCTGTCAATTATTTATACCTAATGCACTAGCAATTTGTCTTGCAAATTTTCTAGCATGCCTTTCTCGAAGTTTTCCGTGCGAGATGATATAATCTAGCAGCTGACCACCATCCACATACTCCATAAACTGATAATACTTTTCATTTACGAGGACCATCTCTTCTAGTTTGGCTATATAAGGGTGGTCAAGCAACAACATAATACTGGCTTCTCTGATAATTCTTATTTCTCGACTTTTTTCTGATTTTCTTTCTTTCTTGGCATTGTTTCTGGAGTGTTTCTCAGGTTGAATGACTTTACGAGATATAATTTTTACTGCCAACTATAAGAAGAAATACATGTTATTTGACCACAAAAGATCATTAAATACAAACAAATTGCCTCTTACTTTTTCATTTGTTTCAGTATTTGTGGCTAATTTAACTTTACCCATTGACCCACTTCCCAAAGTTTTTGAAATACAATATTTTCCAATTCTCCATTGACGCTGACTTGGCTTTCTTCTCTGAATTGTTCCATATCTGTCAGACGGATTATCTTTTGGTATTCTATCCTCTGTTACGATACTCATCAAGTACTATTTACTAATTTTTAACGTCACTGTTTATGGTATTATTTTTTTTAAAAAAAAACAAAAACAAAAACAAAAAGAAGAGGATATAACAATAATAAAAATGGTAAAAAATTAGACAATGACGCATCAGAAGTGTCAGTTGATCTTCCATGATCATATTTGAAAAGGAGATTTAAAACAATAGATAAAAGGTAGTCCTTATTTTCAAGCAGAGTTGCAAGTAAAATATGACACAGAGCTTTATACATTCACTTTCGAAAAGAATGGTTCGAAAAATAAATCTAAAAACCACTTAAATTGAAGCTAGTATAAGTGTAAACCAATCTTAAACAATGAAAAAAGGGCAATAAAGTCATATGGCAGGGAGTTGAAGTATACTGTCTTACATTATGTACAACTTTGTCATCATGGCTTTTTTTTATAGCGACTCTTTTCGCATGAATATCATGCTTTACCTTTTAATATAAAAGAACAGTGTCACTGCTGATGTTGCTCTTTAAAGAAAGCAGTCATCATTTAATAGGTCAAAAGGATTTCTTTTTGAAAATAGGTTGCATCAACACCACTCTCTTAATTAACCCCAACATATTTTTTGTGTTTTTTTTTTCATCTTCGCTTGAAACTTAAAACATACCCTATAACGAGAAAATCAATTCAACAATGCTTGTGGAATAAGAATTAATCTTATAGGGTTAATTTAATGAATTAGAATCAAGGCTCTGAATATGGATAAATAAATCTATATTAGAGAATGGATCAAGCAAGAGCTGCGTTTAAATAGCATCCTAATCAATTCCTCGAATTGTCAAATATTTTTATAGACACACTTCTTGATACCTGCAGTTGTCCGGGTTGTACTCAACAATAAACAATACAGGGGACCTCTCGTAATATACTTTGTAAATCCAAAAGCACACCACTATTATTATTCAAGGAGAGAAATGGCAGAGGATTTTTTATTTTTTAAAAGTTGCTGCTTAATTTTGGAGAGAAACGTATTAGTATAGAGAGATATTACTATAGAGGGGATTACTATAGAGAGGTCCCTCTGTATCAGCAAATTGTTAAATTTATAAAAATATATTAATTAAATGAATTTTAACATTACGATTTATAGTTCTTTAATTTATTTATTTAGTTTTGACCCAAACTTGTTTCTAAAAAGGCATAAAGTGATTCTTTGTGAATGCCACTTAGTTGTAGTGTAGCACAGTGAAATATTGCTTCCAACTCTAAAACCCATGCGAATAATTTACTCTTCCCAACTAGCTAGAGACAATATGAATTGTTATTATTTTTATTGCATCTCGAAATTACATCTTCATTGATGAAAATTGTACTGCCCCTGCAACGGCCGTCCATAATAATCGCTTGCTATTGATGTTTGACTTTGATTCGATACATAGCTTTCATTACTAGTAGGTGTTGGGTAATATGTTTGGCTAATGTAACTGTCTCTATTATTATATTGTTGTTCTGAACTAGATTTATAACTGGATTCTGTAGGACTCATACGATAACTAGCGTTGGATGCACCAATGATTTGAGATGTGCGATATGGATGCTGGTTATTATATAGTGCCTCACTATCAGTTGTTTCGAAAGCAGAGGTAAAGACAAATACCTGGTCTCTAATAGTACACTTGATCTTAATTTCAGTCAGTCCAAAAAACATTTGGATTGTAAGTGACACTTTATCTCCAGTGAATACACCATCTAGCCTTGGCATTCGGATAGGAAAGTGACTCACTTTTTGTATGACTGGGTCAGAGGTATAACGAGGTAAAGCACCATCTCCATCATATGCATATAAATCTAAATGACTGAGCTTACTATCATTCTCACATTGTCTATCATGATGATTACCTGAATCGGTATTATTTGGATAACTAATAACAAAAGTTTTTGAAATACATTCATCTACCTTTACCCTTTGTCCTTTACGCACATAGACACTAAATCTGTGGCGACAATAATTTTTACCATCCACTCCTACAACTGCATAATCTGGTGGGTCTAGTTCATTCTGGAACAGCATTCTGGTTTCCACACCATACGTTCGTCTAGAGACACGTTCTGTAATAATAAGCGGGTTTAGGCCAAAATAGACAGCACCTCGAACAACGGCCAACTCCCCTCTTGGTGGTACTCCAATCATACCAACCCTATGGGTAAAAGTGTCCTCAACACGTTTAAATAAATAATTTGACTGACCAAAACCACCAATCAGGAAAATGGCTTCCAATTTGGGCGACTGCTGTAACTGATTTTCGATCAGTTCCAACACTTGTGATACAACTGGTTCAAAAACGTAAAATCCAAGCTCATATGCTGGTAATAGCAGTATACCGTTCTCTAAACCGATTGATTTATCTGTAATACCACCAAAGCCCATGGAAGCTGGCAAGGTTAAATAGTGATTTTCCACGCCATCAAATTCCGGCTATAGTAATCATATATGCTGTTATTATGTAAAAGCTGGTATTCTTTTATTACAAATAGTATTTATTACCTTTATTGTGTTTATAAATACATCCATGATAAGACCCATCGATTGAGAATTAATTGGACCAATATGAGCAAATTTTCGAGTTATATAATCCTTCATCCTAACGTCTAAAAACCCAGAACCACAACTTGCACCGTGTCCTTTTGTCGCTTCTTTTAATGTACGACTACGTTTTTATCAGTTTTGGAAAGTTCCAATCATACCAACAGACTTGTTGAAGATCATTTTACCTTCCACTATATTTTTTATCAATTTCAAACACAATCAGATCAACCGTACCCCCGCCTGCATCACATATCATAAACCTTTGTCCATGAGCCAAATTGAACTGTTCAGACTTTTTCTCACAATATAATGCTGCTGCTTCAGGCTCGGATATGAGTGATAGACGCTCCGCTGGATCTGTTCTTAAAATGATTCCCGCTCTTATAGCAGCTTCTCTCATTACTGTCTTTGCGCGATCTGACCACATGGCAGGTACAGTTAGACACTATATTATATGCACTGATAAGTATTTGCAAACTTAGTTTTAGTTATTTGATTTTTTTTTCCCTTACGTAACGGAATTTACTTTGATCACAATTTCCAGTAAAATCCTTTGCTATTTCCAAACACACATGATTATGGAAATAATAAAGATATTCTGCTATAGCATCAATTATGTTCAAGCCATTTGGTAGCACTTCATTTTCCAATCGTTCATCAAGATACAATTTAAACTTTGAAAGCAAAAGTAAATCAGCATTGTTCGGGTTTGAAGCAGTCCTTTTGGCACCGTATCCCCAATCAATAATATTTAACGATCCTTTTTGATATAATGACAGTGTAGGTGTCTTTCTTAATTTGTACATGAAGGTATTCAATTCATTAATACATTCTGATTTTTTTATGCATTTATCGTACTTATAATTACCTTTGGGTAAAAACTATTGGTCTGTTTGGGCCTAAATAAATGCAATAAATTATTGTTTGAGATAATAATAAACAAAATAAAAATGCCAACCATTTCACAATGTCAATGACTTGTTCAGTTTGGGCAAAGGCATAGCAGCACCCAGAAAAAGTTGTTCCTAACATGGGAAATCACTTTAATACACTTGATTCATGAAATTAGTATTTATAAAAAAAAATGACATACCAAAGTCTATCCCAACGATGACAGGATAGTTGTCTGGATTGAATATTGGATCATAAGACATCTCAATACAATGAAACAAAGAAGAAGAGAAGAAAGAAAGAGAGAGAGAGGAAAATGCGGAAAGATAAAACGTCAAAACCCTGTGTTTGATATTTGACACATAAATATAATACAACCAGCGGCATGTTCCACATAGACTTATCCAACAGGCTTGCACATCAATTTTAATTTCGCTGTCTCGTTTCAGAAAGACTACAGGTATTATTTCCTTTACTAGTATTATTATTAATTATCGATTCTGTACTGGCTATACCCATGTTTGTGTGCTGGAGTACGATGAACAAAGTTTAGCAGATAACACCCAACCTTATCTAAATTATAAAATAAATCATCTCTCTTTTCATTTTTTCTCAATTTCTTGAAAAAAACAGTAAGTACTGAATTTCAAAATGATAAATGATCCAGATGCACCAATATACACAAGATGAGGTGTAATATACGTTTATTGATATATAAAAAAAAGCGGGTTTTTTATTTTAATGAAAAGAAACGTATTTAATGGTATATTTTTATCTTTGGTATTTTTCTCATTCATGAAATCTGTGACCACACCTTTCTCGAATTGTTTAGAATTTAACACTTATGAGTTTATTCTTATACTTACTAACCCGATATTTGGAGTTTATAGAACCAATTTCATTCTTTGATAAAAACAAAACAAAATAGATTGGTTATATCTCACATGTATCAATATATATATATATATATATATATCAACAGTAACGAATTCAAATAACATAGCGAGCGAATAAAGACAGCTAATGCTCTTAAAAAAATCCCTTCCCAATAGTAATGATTAATAAAATACAAAAAAGAAGCCATTTCCCCGAAGTACAAGTCAAACCAAGCTATATTTCGCAGAGAAATTAAGTTTTGGACACAAAATATTTCCAAATATAATTAGCAAGAATATAACATGCATGACATAGTGAGTATATAAATTATTATGTGTTCTTAATTGCTCGTATAATCAAAGCATTGTAGTGCCTTTTACCATTGTGATAGACAAGAACTAAAATGAAATGTGACTAAAAAAGATAAAAATAATTAAAAAGAGAGAATATATCTCCATCCATGTGACGTACAATGAAGGTATATTGATTATCAAAGAATACAAGCATCATTCCAAGATACCAGCTGTTTTTTTATATATATTATGTTATTATATAAATTAATAAACTACATCTTTTTCCAAGAGACTGGAGAGAACGAGATTAAGCTCCCAAAACATCCATTCGTTCAACACATGTTGAATTTTGCGGATCTCAAAACCGAATGTTTTGTTCTAGTTTTTTTAAATATATGCCATTATGATGTTCACCATTTAGCATTTAACATGTTGCTTTTGAATTTACTTAAAATAAATTTATGCTAAAGTGACAAAATAAGAAAATAAACGTGATTCACATTTGAGCCACACATTTCCTTTTGTTTTTTTTTCTTATACAACAGCATATTTTTTGATTTAGTATAAATATACGTGTAAAACGATTTAATTTTAGACATTTTAACTAGTTTTTTCTTTTCTCTTCCCTCTCCACTTTACATTATTCCACATACCGATACTTGATCTATTATTCAATCCCATAAACTATATATATTGATATTAATATGGGAAATATACCTTCTCGACACCATAGCCTAATTTATTCCGATCATGGTGTATTGAGGCGTTCAGGGCCAAGAAGAGAGAAAAAATCAACCCATTCGTATCCAGACTACTTTGAAATAGAATCTTTGGCGACAGACGTGCACAATACCAAAAAAATATACAATATTGATCGCAAAAAAGCTTCTACTAGCTCGCAAGATACCCATAGAGCATCCAATCGATCCAATAGCACAAGCAGCAGTAGTTTGAATAGCTTAAAATCCCGCTCAAAGACCCGTCATCATCACTCAGCCAATAACGATAGCAGTGCTATTTCGCGAAATTACGACTATGGTACCTGCTATTTTGAGATTGTGAATGGTCGAAGATATATGATCTGCGATGATTCACATTTCTTTTTGCCTTGCGACGATGATGAATCGGATCGCCTTGTAATATCGGTAATTGTTTAATTAAGCCACTTTTTTTTTTTTGTTCCTCACACATTAAAAATAAAACTTTGAATCGCATTTCTAGCACTTTCTAATAAAGTATGCATTCAACGGGAACGTTATATCACCTGTTATTCAAAAACTACAAGCAAAATTAAAGACTCAAGACGCTGTAAATACTAAACCAAAGGTTCTTGATGTCGCATGTGGTCCCGGAATATGGTGGGTACAAACAAGCATATGCTTGAATATATTTTATTTTCTAATTTGCGTACATTTCCATACTACAATAGGGTGCTTGAAATGGCAACCGAATTCCCAAATACAGGTAATACAGTAAACAAAAGACGATCTGTCATTTTTGATACACATCATGTCTTTAATTACTAATCGAATCATCATAGAATTCCATGGGGTTGATCTGCGCAAGATGTATCCAACATCTATCAAACCTTCGAATACCTTTTTCAAAAGACACAACTTTTTAGAGAGTTTGCCTTATCCAGATAATACATTTGAATTTGTTCGCATGCGACTCATGTTGGCCTTTATAACTGAATCCCAGCTCTTGTTGCTGTTAGCCGAAATTCATCGAGTTTTGAAGCCAGGTGGTTATTTCGAACTATTAGATTCTGAATATCTGATCCATAAACCTGGTCCAACCTCGGAAGAGATATTAAATAAAAATCGTAATGTTATTATGCTAGATAATTGTACGTCAATATTAAACTTTTATTTGATTTTTATTCTAGTTAAAAATGTATTACATGAAAAAGGGATAGATTTGGTAGCAAGTCATCATTTATCTACTATGCTCATGACACGTCCAACAAACCAAGGTTTCATTGATGTTCACCAGCATCGCATTGCTATACCGATTGGATGGGGAGGAAAATTGGGAGATATTCATGCTCAAAGTTTAAGTTCGTTTTTAAAATCCCTCCACCCAACCATTCGAGAATACATTTGTCCTGGTCACCAAATCGAAGCCATCGATTCATTGATTGATAGCGCAATTAGAGAATGCAAAACATACAAGTCCCATATGAACTGGTTCGTTTGTTATGGACAAAAGCCTGCTGACTCGAGATCATTGCAAATGACACCACAATCTATTAAGCACTTTTCTTCATCTCCTGTCATGGCCCCTAATTTTTCAGCTGAAAATTTAAATGAAATACTTGAAAATTATGGCCCTCTTAAAGCAAATGATTGGGAGTGCATAGATGATTTTATTGATGGCTACGTTGATTGATTTTTCTTTCGTTCTTTCCTCTGTACATAAGTCCTATTCTCGCCACCAACAAGCTGTCATCAACTTTTCTCGCCATATTCACATACACATACGCATAAATTGAATCAAGGAATTGTATTCATCTTGTTTATTTACAGAGAAAAATAAAATAAAAATAAAGATAATATAAAAGTTAATGGGCTCTTTTACGACACTATATAAAATAGAAATGATTTAAAATCAATAAACGAAAGATTGTTCTCACATTTATGTTCACACGCACAGTTCATGGAATTTGTAAAGCAATTTTATTGATCTTGTATATTTAAGAGAAAGGGATAGTGATAATGATAAAGCAAATGTTGAAAGAATAAATTTAAATAATAAAATAAAAAAAGGCAATATTAATCGGTTCTTGTAAGAGCACGATGCGCTTCGGTTAGTTGGGCTTCGAGAGTGCGGATTCTTTCTTCAAGAGATTTATCTTTATGTTCCAAGTTGGATTTTTCCGATTCCAGCACAGCAATACGCGTACCAAGTTGGTTATTCTCAGTTTCCAGCTCAGAAACACGTTGCTCTAAAGACTCCATTTTAACTAATTTCTTCAGTCTAGATCTGCGTGCAGCGTCAGTATTTTTTTGTCTTTTGAACATGAGTTCTTCATCGTCTTTGGCGGGATCGTGACGGCGCTTTGTAGGACGAGGGATGGGGGGTACTTGAGTACGAGCCAGAGTAGAAGGACGGGGAGCAATACGCGGTAGAGATGCAATCCCAACATTTGAAGGCACCGTTGCTACACCAGCTGAGCTAGTGGGTTGAATATCAGGAAAGAGAGAAATCGGAGGAGTGTGGTTGGCACTGCCATAGCTACTCTTGGGCGAGAAAGCTTGAGATCCAGCATCAGATATAATGGTATTGGGAGGACTAACCAAGCACGTGGTAGTGGAATTGGATTCAGACGTATTGTTGAAATTATTGGTGCTATTCTCGCTAACAAGCGATTTATTTTGTTTGCTATTGATGTCTTGGAGGAACTCGAAAGGGTTAGATATAAGACCAGATCGACAAAGTTCGTCTGCTAGCCAGCTATCAACCGTAGCAGGGTTAAAGTGATCCAAACCAGGAAATTCCGAAGGAAAAGCATCCTGGCTTGGAGTGTAAGGGGTTTGAGTGGAGGAACTGAGTGCAGTCCCTTTTGTTTCTTGAAGTTGACTCATCGTGTGTAATTGTTTGTTTTGGGTTGTTCAAAGCTGGATTTTAATTTTCTGGTGGTCTAAAATATGGATTTGATTTTTTACGAGCAGAATAAGTGGGAGATTCAGTAGTGTAGGAGAAAAATGGTTTTCTTGACATAGTGGGATTGATAATGGGTTTAATATTTGACAGACACATGGGTGATACTATTTGACAATTAGATAACGCTTTATATTTCAAATGACAATGAGATATAAACTTGATAGGAGGACAGAGATAAAAAAAAATTTAAACGATAATAACAATAATAGCCAACATCTTGGGCAATTATACAAAAATTCACAAAGTAGAGGGGAAAGGGGTTTAAAAGGGTTTAAAAGGGTTTAAAAAGTAAGAAAAAAAAGTATCAAGAAGAGGATTAAGAAATGCGCAAACTAGATGAAAACATGAGGTTTTTATATTCAGTGATCTTTGCACTACGATACTCCCCTATCTCAAACTCTTGGCTTCCCATTGGCTACTTTAATCAACAGCACATGATGACTCTAACATCAATTGATCTCCTCTTAAAACAAGAGCAGATCTACGGTTCGCAAAGTTGTTTTTGCGAGCATTTATTGGATAATCAAATTGCGTTTATTTCCTTTGTTGTCATTGCTTTGCAATCACCAAAACAAAACAAAAACGTCGCGCCACTATCAACACGGTTTTTTTCTTTTTCTCTTTCTTTCTTCCTCTCTTTTGTTTTTTTTCTTATTTTACAAATCCAAACATTTTGGATGCATTTTTAAATTGTTGATTTGATTTTCGTTTTTCGCGTATTCAAAAGTTTTCCTTGAATATTTTCTGCTTATGACTTGAGAAAATTTTTTACAGATATTTAAAAATGAAACATTTTCCCTTGATAAAATCTCCGATTATACGTTGATGCACGTGAACTTAAAAATAAGATTGTTCTATTTTGGTGTTTTCACTCCTCGATTTGACAGTTTGTAGAAGTCGATAATCGTGTTGTGTTTGCTTGCTGATTTATACCCAAAAAATGTTTTCAAATAAATAATGGAATGACTGTATTTTGTTTCTGAAATAATTCAAGCTATAATGCTTTGTTCTGAGAATGAATGACAGTTATCTATCTATATCCTTGCATACTTCTGTGTAGCAGACAAGCATGGGCATTGTCATACATATATTTATATCACAGTAGGAACAGTTTTGTCAAGTTACTGTCACATACAGAAACAGGTACTTCAGATAGTGATTTATATTTTTATAAAACAACTGCTGTTTTCTAGTGCTGTGAAGAGATAGTAATCGGAATGTACCCAATGCCAAGCATCCGAATGTAGAACCTTACTTGTTTTTGAAGTTTCTTTGTAAAATAAATTAGCATACATTTTTGATATACGAAACGTTTTTTAAGGATACAGT
>VCJK01001061.1:278-11180 GCA_024139485.1 Backusella psychrophila | reverse complement strand
ATTGATTCTTCTCACTTTTCTCATTAATTTTAAAATTTTTCTCAATTTCTTGAAAAAAACAGTATAAGTATCGAATGTTAACAATACTAATTTGGAAATTGATGCTCTTTTGAATGTGGCTATAGTAAATATATTTTAAATTATTAGACATTGTATTATAAAACCAATATTCAGTTTAATCTACTGCTATCAGTGACATCAATCGTTTGAATAGATATACAGTCAATTCTTGCATATGGAATACTTTTTGGTCAGAAAAAAAATATTCCATATTCCATAAAGCATATACTCTGAGTTTAAATGACTAAATATGATTGGTTGTGTAACTTAATATGTTACACATCCATACCAATATTGATCCCAAAAGACAAAAATATAATTAACCCTTAGACAGAAAACTAAAAAAAATCAAAAAAAATCCTAAATAAATAAGGAGGTATACATCAATTTAAACTTTAAGCCGTTTTATCTTCACTACATTTCCATTGTGGTCGATTATGGCTCTATTTGCTCCAAAAAAGTGAAGTTGTGTAACAAGGATTCAATAAATATTCCATAAGACAAAAAAAGTTATAGGGAGGGGAAAAAAAAAAGTATTCCATATTCCATAAGCAAAATCTGGAATATTTTGGCACTGTGAAACGATATGTCACACACAAAAGTATTCCATAAGAAAAAAATATTCCATAAGCAATTATTCCATATGCAAGAGTTGACTGTACAATTCTTCTCGAACAGCCGTTTTGTCCCTGAATAGAATGAGAGATATTGGCTTAAATACCAACAAAAACCGAAGTAGTTAGTGCAAATTTAAAGTATAATATCAACTACTTTGGTGACTTCTCATATATATATATATATGCCCTTTTTTCAGTGTCATCTCTATTGTTATCCACTATTTTGTCTATCTATTACTTCTTCTTCTTCTTTTTTTTAAAGATATGATGATGTTGAATATACAAAAGAAAGTACAAATGCCAGTCCTCCTGCAATTTAAACGAGGAGTAAGTCCTAGTGTATGACTCAAGTAGTTTTATTTATTTAAAGTATTTTATTTTATAGCTGGCACAAGCTGTCGAAAAGGTGATATAATAATACCATCTCAATAAAATAATATATGCTAATAGAAAATGAAATAGCCACTTGTGATAAAAGAAAATAAATCCAGCATTTCACGAATCATATTAAATAGACCAGAAGTCTATAATTCATTAGATAGAAACACTATTGATGTTTTCCAGGATGCAATTAATGTAAAGAGCATAGCTTCTATTTATATAATATAATTATAACAAGTTAAATTAACATATTTTTATCTTTACAGGAAGCAGAACAAGACCCTAATATAAAGGCTATCTTTTTAAAGGGAAATGGAAAGGCATTTTGTGCAGGCGGAGACGTTAGATGTGAGTATACTTATATTAATGTACTCATTTTAGACTCTTTAAATTATTTATGACTACCTACAAAAATAGACTTTTCAAATTCACTTAATAACAATGTGATAAATACAATATTTAGAGACTATGCAATTAAGTGCTATGCTCAAGGATACAGGAATGCCCGTCTCAAAACTCCATTGATAACAGTTATGGATGGCATCACCAGTAAGTCGTGTATTTCTATTTTTATTTAACGAAGGGTGATCAGAACAAAATCTAATATTATTACTTTGTCTTGTACATAAAGTGGGTATAGGTGCAGGAATAACGGTGTATGGGCCATTTAGAATTGTGACAGAAAACACAAAATACACTATGCCTGAAACAAATATTGGCTTGTTTTCCGACGCTTTCTGTACGCATTATTTATCTAGATTAGATAGCAACTTGGGAAAATATATTACAATGACCGGTAATATATTAAAAGGAGAAGATACACTGTAAGTCCTCTAATTACCGAGATATAAAACTTTCTTATATTTTATTCTTTGGTTCAGGTTTGCTGGAATAGGCACCCATTTTATACCATCCTCCCGAATCGACGAGTTGGAGGATCATATGAGTAAAGAGATTAATTTAGATCTTGACATAATCAATACTATCCTTCAAAAATATTCTGTTGATGAAAACCACCAGCCTATTAATCATGTATTAAACGCAGAAAACAATGCCATTATTCAAAGGTAAATGGACAAACGAAAATAACGAAAGAAAGAAAGCGAGACAGATGGACAAGCATTTAACACTGAACATAGGTGTTTTCAATTCGATAATGCAAATGACATAATGGATGCATTAGAAAAGGATGGAACACCGTTTGCCATCAATGCTATCCGGGCCATTGAAAAAAGATCACCTACATGTACAGTGATTAATGTCGAAAATTTTATCAAAGCATCAGAGATGACCTACATGGAAGTAATGGAAAGGGACTTGACATTATGGTTTAGAGTTGCAGTAAGTACTTATAGCATGCCCTTAACCAAATAACTCATTTTTTCCCCCAGGCTCTTCATGATTTCGGCGAAGGAACCAAATCCTATATCGTTCAAAAGAAAAAACCCAACTGGAATCCACCTACCATTAAAGATGTGAATATTAATCGCCTTCGACAGGGAATTTATCGAGACGGAGAAGTGAAGGATCCAACTGTTTTTTTCCCTTGTGATCTTTCATTTAATCCAACCAAATTCCTTAAATATGTTCTTCCTACAAGACAAGACGTATTGCAGGCTCAAAAAAAACAAAATTTAACCACTTTGGACAAGACAATCAAATTTTTCCAAGCCAAGACGAATAATAAGTTTGGAGTGCGCCAAAAGATAGAAGCTATGGATATCTATTGATTTCTATTTGTATTAATTATACCTATTTCTTTATTTCTTCAAGTCTTTCTTTTCGTTGTTTGAGGGCATTTGAATAAATTATTTTACAAAGGTTTTGATTATAAGCAAAATGGTAACCTCGGTTATTATTATGATTTGATTGAATAGGTACTGCAAACCAGAAAGATATATTAGGAAACCGTATTGTGTCAATCACTATAATCATACTTACTAAACCATAATAAAGGGTTATTTCCCATAACCTGACACCAATTATGCAATCTACCCTGGTTATATAACTTCAAGTTGTATGGATCCATAGGCAATATCTCATAGTTATTACCGTTTTCATCAAAGTCAGCTCGTATATATATAGTTCTATCGGCAATGTATTCAATACTCGTATCATTTTTCAATATATAAATTAAATGGAATCCAGTGAAGCCCATCAAGGTCGCACCGAAAAGAATTCCTCTGTAGTTGTAAGATAAATACTTGGGTTATGTCATCATGGGTCAAAACAAAACAAAATAAAACACAGACTACTTACAATAATGTGATAAAAAACCAATGAAAGCAGATGTCAAGACCCTGAAATAAATAGATTAAATATACTGTCTTTTCTCTCTATATTAACTATTACCAAGGGTTCAACGCCTGTGAGTAATGGAATCCATTTTCTATATCTCACTGATTGAGCAATATTCCACCAAACATAGAAAATGCATGAGAGATAGAATTTATATGCCTTCCAACAAAATGCTAATGTAATCGGACCCACGCTTCTTTTTATAGAGTTGTACAGTAATGGGATCATAGTAGACAGTGTCCAAATACAATATAATGCTACATACATTACAAATAGAAAGAAATGCTTATAGTTTCCATAATTAACGCACCCATTGATCCTATATAACAGGTTACATAACCATTTCAACATTCCTAGATATGAGTACTCACCAAACACAATGACTAGTATAATACAAAATAGATTAATATTAGCATCAATAAATAATAAAAGGAAAATAGGCTCGTTCTTACTGATCCATTTTCAGTGAGCATTCGTCACATTCTCTACAGTGATGCGCTCTATCCGGCTTAATCGATCTACATTTCCCACAGTAAAGTGGCTGTCCTTTCGGCCCTGAGAGTGATATTGCCTTGATCTCTTTTATGTCCGTTTTATTAGAATAGACGGGAAATAAAAACTGTGCTTCATGTTCTTCAAGAGAGGCTAACTGGGGCTCTTTATTTTTTGGAAGTTTAGCACTTGGAACAAGCATAATTGCTGCATAAGATACCAGACTAAATAAACACAGAACAAAGGCCACTGTTATATCAACTGACAGAGTGGAAATCAGTATTCTTCTCTAGTGGTTTATATAACTGTAAAAAAAAAGAGAGAGAGAGAAAGTGAAAGATTACCGAGATTGCGCAAGGAAAGCTCGGCAAATGAGCCGAATTCTAATTAAAACAAGTAAGCCAAATGTAAGTTACCAAAAGAGAATAAGCTTACTGTGGACATTAAAAATATATTCATAGCAAGTATAAGTCAAAATGGTGAATACCAACAAGGGCATCACAATAGTAAGGCCAATATGACGCGCCATGTTGAGTAAAAGATCTTGAATTATATATTGAAATGAAAAATACAGGTTTTATTAAGGTTGTTATTATGTAATAGATCACATGATATTTATACAGACATCTTCATATCCAACTTTGCATGAGGAGTGTAGTTTTCCAAGACAAAGTCTTCAGGAGTAAAGTCATCGATGGAATCTATCTTGCGGTTGAATTTCAATGTGGGGAAAGTTCTTGGTTTACGCTCTACTTGTTCTTCAAGTGCTTCAACATGATCAACATAAATGTGTGTGTCACCCATCGTGTGGATGAATTCACCAGGATTCAAGTCAGTAACGTGGGCAATCATACGTGTTAACAAGGCATACGAAGCAATATTAAATGGCACACCCAATCCCATGTCGCAAGAGCGTTGGTATAAAACACAGGATAAACTGCCCTTTCCATTTTCTTCTGTGGGATTGGAGACGTAAAACTGACAGAATGCATGACAGGGAGGCAAGGCCATTTGAGGTATATCTAATCAACCATTCTCAACATCAATATATAAATATACAACACAAATAAAACAAGTCTTACCGGCAGGATTCCAGGCAGATAAGATGATTCTACGGTCTGTTGGGTTATTTTTGATTTTATCAATCACTTCCTGGAGTTGATCAACGCCCTGTCCTGTATAGTCGGTATCACAATCAACGTATTTGGCTCCAAAATGGCGCCACTGGAATCCATAAACAGGTCCAAGATCTCCTTGACGGCGATCCTTTAAGCCAATCTTGTCTAAATACTCACGAGACCCATTACCATCCCAGATCTTGACATTGCGTTCGCTCAAATGATTAGAATTGGTGTCGGCCTTGATGAACCAAAGCAACTCTTCCATAACACCTCTGAAAAATACACGTTTTGTGGTCAACAAAGGAAAGTAGTCGTCCTTAAGCGAGAAGCGTAACTGAGGTGGTGCAAAGATAGCCAACGTGCCTGTGCCTGTTCTATCCGCACGGTGTTCACCCTCTCTCATAATGCGTTTAATAAGTTCAAGATATTGATCCTCTTCGTGAATCGTCATTTTTGTGTTATTTCTCTATCTATTTCTATAAGTGTAAACAAGAGGAAAAGGTTGATGTTTCCATTTTTCTTTTCTTTTTTTTTTCTCTCTTTTTATTGTAAAAAATGATAGTCACTCTGAGTTGCCCTGACAGAATAAGAAACCCCATTAAAAGATAATATTTATTGGTATGACTCACAAAATAGATAGTGGGCTCAATTCATCAAATAGCGACTGGGTTGAGCTATATTTCTCCATGTAATATAGGATTATAATCAATTCAACTATTGAAAGTATGAATCAATAAGCGCGAATTTTGGTGTCAAAAACGCGGACAAAAACGCGATATTCGGAGTTTGACCAGGAGTGAAACATCTGTAGGTGGATCTGTATTCACTCATACATAGTGGGCGTAATTGGATAATAGTCTACAAGATAAACTCTATTATACATTATTTTGTGCTTTATCACTATTTTTTGGCCTTTTAGGTCGATGATTAAGAAAAATGATTTGAATAAATCCAATAACAAAAACCAAGTTATCAATCACAACACTGAATAATATATAAATAGTTGTTTAAAAATCATTTATTGGTAAGAATAGGTTTTTTATTATACATATATTGAGAAAATAAGGGATAATTTATAAAAAGAAAATATATTACATGAATGGGTATATGAAAGAAATAAATAAATATGATGAGGAAAATAAAATAGTTGTAATGATAATCTTAGTGAAAAGTCGTTTCTGAACCCATTGATCCCTGAGCTTGAGGCATATGAACTTCCTTTACTTCTTCCTTTACAATGTTTTCTTCACCAGTCGAAGGGTTAACAGTAACAACTTTGTCAACATGGTAGTATGCCATTTCACCGATTTCTGCAGCATCCAAGCCCTTAAGTTCAGACTCGCTATCAACGCGAAGAGAAAGTCCAGGGATATGATTCATAATGAACAAGATGATAAAGGTGACGACAAAAGACCAAGCGGCACCAGCAGTGGCATCAGCGAATTGGTGACCGACTTGAACCCAGTTATGGTTTATCCATCCGCCTTCAATTACGGTAGTACCGTCGAGGTTGGCGATATATGATTCGGCAAAAACACCTGTAAGAATGCTACCCAAGTATCCGCCCACACCGTGAACTGCAAATACATCTGCAACATCATCATATTTCATATAATGTTTAAAATGAACGGCGATGTTGCAAAAGACACCACCGAGGAATCCAATGGCGACAGCTGGTCCAGGTCCAACAAAGCCACTACCAGGAGTAATAGCGACAAGTCCAGCAACAGCACCAGAACAGAAACCGAGAGCAGAGAATTTTTTCTCGAAACGATAGTCAATGGCAACCCATGTCAATCCACCAACAGCAGCAGCAATGTTTGTAACAACACAGGCCATAGCGGCTCTGAGGTTGGCGCTTAAAGCGGATCCACCATTAAAGCCAAACCAACCAAACCAGAGCAAGGCAGTACCCAAAACAACATTGGACATGTTGTGAGGTTTGAATTCGTCGCTATCCTTCTTAAGACCTTCTCGACGACCAATAATAATAGCGTATGCAAGACTTGCAAATCCACTAGTAATATGGACAGGCGTTCCACCAGCAAAGTCAAGACCACCTAAGAGAGAGAAATGAACAACTATTTTTTAAAAAATCACATTCAAAAAAACTTACCAAGCTGGAATGACCATCCATTGCTGTTCCAGGTCCAGCAGGCTACCGGATCGTAGACAAGAGTAGACCAAATAAACACAAAGATAATCATAGGTAAGAAACGTGCACGTTCAGCGCATGATCCAAGGAGCAATGCAGGAGTAAGTGCAGCAAATTGCATTTGAAAGACACAAAAGACAAGATCAGGAATACTGCTTGAGCCCATTGATGGGTCATTCAATACACCACGAAGGAATGCATTGTCCAGATTTCCAATAAACTTTCCACCCGTCTTACTGAACGTCAAACTGTATCCCCATATAAACCATTGAACAACTACAACTACCATTGCCAGCATGCAGCACATGATAACTGATAAGGCATTCTTTTTTCTGGCCATACCAGAGTAAAAGTAGCCTACGCCTGGTATCATTAACCTAATATAATTTCATGATGGATGAGTATATAGTTTTCATGCAGGGGAGTTGATTTGCATTACCATACTAGTCCTGTTGCAATAAGTATAAAGCCAATATCTCCTCCGCTGTAAGAAGGTTGTGACTGATCCATTATAATCAAAGTTGAATTAATTTAAATTTAGAGAGAGGGAGAGAAAACGAAAAGATGATGTTGTATAAATAATAAAATAATGATGATGTGAAAATAATGTCAATTCATGTCAGAATGTCCTAGTATTTATACGATTTTAATTTTTATCTCCTTTTGGTAGTATTTTAGATATCATGATTTTTAGCTTCTAGTGAAGAGATAAGAAATAGATAGGTTTCCGGAGTTGAATATGCCTATCAACTGACGGGAGTTAAAAATCAAAGTGACACAAGAGCAACGACATCCTTTTTATTTTGTTATCGCTATCAGAAATAAACAAAGATATTCATGTGATATGGAGATTTATCTGTTCATATATATCACTTCTGCAGATTTGGTGTAACTTTATTTTTTTCAAGCAGCTTAAGAAAAGTAACCAATTATTTTGCAAAGAAAAGCATAAGTGCCATTCATTTAGGAGTGAAGAGGGACAAAAATGAAATGAAAAGTTTATCTCGAGTAAGTGATGAACTGAGGTCATTTCTCCTTGCTAATAACTAGTTTGATACCAAAAAAAAATCGATCTTGGCTGTTCTCTTTTGTTATCATTATCTTTTGATAACATGACCTTTTGAATTACTGTTATGAGTTTGCATGACCAGATTGATTTGATTATCTGCAACTGTCCTCAGATTATTATAAGATTTGATCAAATCACTTTACTGGCCAAATTGAAAACAAGAAGGTACAAATTACTAAAAAGAAAGGCTAATAGTACTTTGTTTTGGCTACATATAATTTTATTATCAAACATATAAATGCAACTCTATGTATGAATCAGATATGGGCGTAGCATATGCATATGCATATGAAAGTCTATATCAACATAATGCTCAATTGTTTGTGCTACCAAGATTTCCCCCCGATAAATGCCGTGTTATCAGAAAATAAAAACACAAATGATGATTGTAAAAAAAAAAAGCATTTCCTATTTTTCTTGTGCTTCTCCAACCCGAACAACAAAAACCAGCAACGCTATTATTGGTAGAACTTTTTTTTTCAAATGATTTGTCCATTATCATGATGATTACTTTCTATTTTGATGAATGTGTTTATCATACGCATAAATAATGGCAGAAAAACAAACCTTAACAGCGATCACTTTTACTGCCTCATCTCTAAAGTAGTATATAATTTCATCTGTAGATTTAGTTTCAAAAAAAGAAAAAGATGAAAAGTCTAGGGATAAGCCAATTTCTTTAAAACATTCATTATCATTTTATCATTATGGTAGTAATATATTTTCAACCATTGCTTTCAAAAAAAAAGTTTAATAAATGCAAATATTTGTTTGTAATCGCATTGACGCCACCCAAACAGGAATTTTTTTTGTGATTTTGATAAGATTGTTCCATTTTTGGACAAATAATAATGAAATTCATTTCAGCATCATGATAGATAAAGTTCATTTCCTAACTGTTCCCCACTTTCTTCTTGACGAAAAACATCGTCGTTTTAGATCATAAAATTCTATAGTATGGTTATTACAATCGTCAACCTTGCGTTTTTAAGACAAGGAGAGTAAAGCATATAGTAAATAGATGGTAAAGGTCCTGGTCGATGATTGGCCTTCAAGAAGATATGATAAGAGGAGGGGATCAATTTTTATTGGTTAAACTCAAATCATAGAATTTTAATATACAAAAGTTTGATACGATAAATTATTGTTATTGTTATCATTCAAGTGTTTATCAAAATATTTGTAAAGCAAGAACTCCTAAATAAGAATTGTACGAAAAATAAATACACCCACCCACCTACAGTTTCTTTAGATAAGCCCATTCCAAACTCGGATATATCATCTCATGTTTTTTTTTACTCATTTTACGCGTTAGCTTTTATCATGATGAAAATGTACACTAGTAATGCAAAGAATATCGTTAATAAATACCTTACCTATCAATTGCTGTGATCATGGAATCATGGTAAATTCTAGAACAATGCCTTTTTAATACAAATGTTCTTTTTCTATATATTAATCCTTCGTTTTGTAGTGATGTTTTTACTCCCATCTAAAGAATTGGTAAAAACGGAAGGATATTACGCGACTTGGCCGACCAACCCATGAAGAGCTTTGGCTTTAATGGCCATCTGTATCCATCACTGATCAAGTTTAGTAAAACTTGATTCAAAAGCAAAAAAAAAAAATAGAAGAAAAGGGATAAAAACCAACAGTTTTGTGATATATTACCGCTCAAACGCTTATAAAAACAAGTACAGTCAAACCTAGATAAATGCATACTTAATAGCTTCATTTTAGCATGTATACCATAAAGTAACCAATATAATTACTTGTACGCGGATGGATAGATGTATATTAAATACTGTTGTATCTGAGATCTAATTACCTATTGCCTAAACAGAACTAGCGACTATAATTTCCCTTGACTATAATAAAGAAGATTCTAAGCACCTCGTTGGCTTAAACGAAACTTTTAGATAATAGAGGAAAGAACACTGATTTTTATTAAATAAATAATTGAAACAATTATACAGATATTTGGTGGTGTGCAATGTACCACCCACATGTTTATAATTTTAATATTCTTCATCGCCCACTATATTTTTCAGTCTGTATCCTTTCGTGACGTGTTATTAAATTTGGGTTCTATATCTAGACCGCCACAACAGTACGAAAAAGTCGGTGTTGGTTATGTGTTTATCGAGGTCAGAGTGTAATAGGGAGAATATCGTATCCAATGCAAAATTAACGGTTTCCAACTTAAGTTAAACGCAAATGCAGGTATATATTACGTACGACATATTTCAGTAACGATGAACTTATCCAAAACTTTATTTTGTTTGACGTTTCTTCTTCTTCCCCCTATTTTTTTAAGAGATGAAGTTTGAAGATTTGGAATGTATGTAAATGAACTATTCAGTGCTTAAAGCTATGAAAGTAGCTTATAAGTAGCTAACGACAATAATTTTTGCTATAATTCTAGTTAAACCTCCTGACCCGCGTCTGGGTCTTGAACCTGATATTTTTATAATGGCCAAAGAAGGAAATGCTTTTGCACAACTTGATATTGGTAATAGCTTATGTCCATGAATGCTTAATAGTTAAAATTGTATATAAATGCTGACTTGAACATTTAGGCAAAGCCTATTTTGATGCTCCACACGTAAAGGACAACCTTCAAGACGCGTTTGAATGGATCAAACTGGCTGCAGAGCAACAAAATAGCGAAGCACAGTTTAAACTGGGTGACCTGTATGTCTTTGGACT
>VCJK01001040.1:2315-16480 GCA_024139485.1 Backusella psychrophila | reverse complement strand
AAAAAAAAAAAACCCACCCCGCCCATTTTTCTTTTCATGGAACACGAAAGAACATTATAGAGAAACCATTTATATTTTTTAATTAATGGTGGAAGCCCATTTTTTACATAAATATAATGTAAATGTTTCCTCTTGATAAATAAATTTATATAAAAAGCTTTTTTCACACATATCTGTTGATTCACTGTAAAGGAAAAAAAAAAACATTCATAAACGGGGATGTCTTTAAAAGGCATGCGCTACAACATCTTTGTTTGAAGCATGCTTTTAAATGTTTGTTTGTTTTTAAAAGTCAGCTTTTTTAAGCTTTCCCCATTTTGCAGAAAAAGGCTATAAAACAGTACACAAAACTACATTTAAATAAAAAGGAAATGAAACATCACAAAACCTGCTTGATACAAAAAACAAATATTGTCCATCTTTCTTCTCGAGAAAAGAGGACCAAACAAAAGTGTAACAGCGAGGTTGTTCATCTTGTTTTTGGTTTGGTCTTATTTTTACACAAGCTTTCACCTTCTGTTAAAACTCAGATATTTCTTAATTCAGTACAAGTGAAAATGCCCTGTTTTCACCAAAAGAGAGAAAATCCTTTTTTTCTTTTACTTTACCACAAATCAAAAAGAAGAAATAATGGAACAAATGGAAGTTGATAATTTGACAATGCTTTCCTCACCAGGCGAAAGCCAGATTTTACGTGGTGAAAGACCAATCCCCAGTCAAGGCGAGTTTACTCGACGCAAGAACTGGTCCCAAAGTATTCTCGAGTCTGTGCGCGATGTTATCCATGTTTTAAACAAGGACCTCCGTGTTCTTTACTGCTCCCCTGCATCAAGCGAGTTCCTTGGTTATAAGCCTTCCGAACTCACTGATCATCTCATTACTGAATTCATTCATGTTGACGACATTGACATGTTTGTGAGAGAGTTCAGAATGTCACGAGACACGTACCAGACCTTCAAGCTGGGCTACCGCTTCTTGAGAAAGGACGGTAAATACACTACATTGGAAACCAGAGGCCAGTTTTATAAAAACAAGTTCTTTGGAAATGCTCGACACATCCCAACGGATGCTACTCGCACCATGGACACTTTTCTCGATCTTAAAATGGAAAACGAGTTACTAAAAAAGAAATTGGAAGCATTGAAGCACCGCGAGGAATCATCATCATTAAGCTCTCCCACTGACACAACTGGTACCACTACTACTGGTGATGATGACGATGACTTTGAAGACTTTGAAGACTTTGATTTCTTAGCCTCTCCAAATGCTCCTAATGTATATACTCAAGGTGTCAATGCATCTCTCAATATGCTGGAGTCTGTTTCTTTGTTCACTGGTTTGCGCTACGATCTCGGTGAACGTTCCCATGGTATTTCAATGGGTCTCCAAGATGGTGAATTGATATCCATCACCCCTGAGCAACTTTTATCACAGCCCATTATCGTTAGCTCTTCAGAAAATATCGAGCAAAGAACCAAGGTAGTTGATTCTGATGAACCCAGACAAGGAAAGAAGGTTAGTAGTCTCTAGATTGTTCATCAACATCTTTTTAGTAATGATTTATTACATATATAGAAACGCACAGCCACCGCTGATGATGAACCAAAAATCTGCTCTGACTGTGGTACCACTGAAGCACCTGAATGGAGAAGAGGCCCCAATGGTCCTAAAACGTAAGAGCTTAAATTATGATCATCTTGTAAAAAATGTATAACATTTTATAATTGAATAGACTTTGTAATGCATGTGGAATACGTTGGTCAAAGACCAAGAAGGCTCAAGAACAAGCAGATAAGAGCCAATAGGCTCAATAAAAGCACATATATATGTATATATGTAGCTCAGAAATAATTTGATTTATTGAAACATTTATCTTTTTCACTTTGTATCAAATTAATGAATATCTCTCCACCTTTGTCCGTAATATATCTAATATTTTTTATAACAAAAATTAAAAAATTAAATAAATAAAAAAAAAGAATTTTATATCGTATTCACTTGTGAAAACATTCAAGAGAACATGGTAGCTTGAAAGCAACCTTACATTGAGATCTACACATACATACAGGTTGGACTTAAAAAAAAAAAAAAGCTTCTTAATTATTATAATGCAGAATGGCGACGAATGTTTTAAAACAAAAAGTGTAGTCATGCAATAACCAAATCTTCACTATTGTGTCATGCAACCATCATGTTTTCTCTCCCTTTCAAATGTAAATAAAGTGTATTTGATTATAAATTTACAACAATATTTTATTTCTATATTCGTCATATTTAAGAGCGTTGGATGACGACACCATTAGCATCAGCCGCTTCCTGGACAGCTTCAGCCAATCTACGCAAACCTTCATCCATCTGCTCATATGAAACATTACTAAAGGAGACTCTGAGATAAGGTGTTTTATTTCCACCAGGCAAAAATGCTATACCAGGAACGGCCAAAACCTTCTTTTTGGGAATGGATGTGCTCATCACCAAATCATAGGAATCCTCTATACCTCCCAAAAGCTTGATCCAGAAAAACATACCACCAGCAGGCACGGACCACTCTCCGTATCCTTTCATGCGTCGATCAAGACACTCAGTAAATTGCTCGGCCTTGGAGCGATAGAATTCAGATACGGTTTCAATGTGCTTGAAAAATCCATCGTATCCCCATTGATTGAGAAGTTCATAGGCCATAAGTTGTGGGATACCAGATGCTTGAAGGTTGGTAGACTAAATAGGTCATGTTAGTTTGTTTGATCCTTTTTTTTTTTTTTTCGCACGAGCATATTGTATATACATCCTCCTTTTTTTTTCCCACTCTTTTCCCATTTTACCACGGTCATGTACTTTACCATAGTATGAAGATCGATGCGTTTAACTAGCTCAGCGGGACCAGTGACCCATCCAATACGTACACCTGAGGACAAAATCTTACTCATACTATCAAATCTCAAAACGCGACCATCAACATCAATAGAAAGATAGGAAGCGACACGTGGAGACTTGAACTGAAGGTAGTAATAAGGATCATCCTCCAAGATCAAAAGGTTATGTTTCTTACAAACATCATACACTTCCCTCTTACGCTCCATCGTGGCACTTGCACCGGTGGGATTACTACCGCAAGGGATAATATAAACAGCCTTTGGCTTATTCTCACCTTCCCAGTTATTCATGATTTGATCAAGTGTTTCAGGTATAATGCCCAAAGCATCGGTTGCTACACCGACAAGGTTGACAGGTTGGGTATTTAAAAACGACAAGGCACCAGTATAAGTTGGGTCCTCTACAAGAAGGGATGATCCAGGATCAATCAACATTTCAAATGCCTTTGTTAATAAATCTTGGGAGCCAACACCGATAGAGAGAGCATATTTAACTGGTGGTTTATGCTCGAGCTCTTGTAATTTCACTAGCCATTGATTCAATTGTGGAAGTCCAGTCTAAAACGATCATTAGTAAGAATAAAAAAAGGCGTGAGAAAAAATAAGGAACGATCTTTTTACTGTCAAGTCATAAGACAAACAACGTTGGAATAAGTCAGGATTCATCTCGAGGGTTTCTCCTGTTTTTAAAGTTACAGTCATACTGGAGAATGGGAATGTAGTGGGATTGGGTTGTCCAGCACCCAAGGAAATCTAATTTTATTTATTTAGAAAAACCAAGAACTCGATATTTTGTTTTCTATCTGATTGTTTTATCCTTACCATCCCTTCCTCATGAACAAAAGGCATAAGTGCACGAACTAGAAAAATAAAAAAAAATGTGTTAATCATGCTATTTTATACTATGGTTAAGGAATATTTACTGGCAGAAGGTTGTCTAGCTTTACTGCGATCACTTAAATAATGCTGGTAATCCATTTTGTTTACAAGAAGAAAGTTGGAAAGAAGAAGAAAAAGGAAAACAGAAAGAGAAGGCGAGAGTGGGAGGGGAATATTGAAAGGTTGATCAGGATTAAATGTGACTGTGCTGATAATCTTGAAAAGGTGGAATACGAGAGGGTGAGTGAAAGTGAAAAAGGAAATTCGATCAGTAATTTTGCGCCGCTTTAAACTATTTAGATGTTTTATGTGGATACTTTAAAGTTTTGTTTTAAGAGGTGGTCATGGTTTTTCCAGTCTTCAAATGATGTTGTTACTTTTTTCTTTTCTTTTCTAATTTGTATTGCTATTTTTATTATTCATGTAATAGTTATTAGCGTGTCAATGATGCTGATGAAAGCCGATGCTCACTTCTTCTAAAACATATCAGCAATCATAGCACTCTTGGGTACCATTCCTCACTGAATCTACAGTGTTAAATAGATATCAACATTTTAGTATTATATATATTTATAAGTATTTCATTCATGTCTTTCTATTTCTCTTTGAATACCTAATTTGGAGATCTGAACACTCCTTTGAAATCTTCGCCTTAGTTAGATCCTCCTTCAATTGATGGTTTCAGGATTTACTGTCAAAAATAGTATATCTAATGACGTTATTAAAAAGACCCAGGAATGAATTATAAATTATTTCAGATAAAACATGATGTTTCATGGCTGTTCTTACTCTACATAATGTATTATTAATGAAGATGAGTGATGCTATTAAAACTTCATAAGCCGAGAATAGGGTCGATTTATTAATTGAAAGTGATCTTGTACGACTATATTAATAATATGATGCTCAAAGTATAACTCATTTATCTTTCATTTCAAAATAACTTGTCAATTTATTTCACTGGTCTAACCTATCTCTCTTCTCCTTCATTCAGTGGCATTATTAATGTATACAGTGCTTGTTCGATCACCTTCTCGAAGGTACAATCGAAGCAGTCACATCACGTGCGCTATCAACTTTGACTATTGGCAAGGATATTGGCAAGGATATTGGCAGAATGTATAAAGTGAGAAAAAAAAAACTTTCACTCAGAACGTATTCTTCTTCTTTTTGTTGTTTGTTTTTAAAAGAAATACTAAAAGATCTTGTTGTATAATAAACAATGGCTGAATATCTTGCAAGTATTTATGGTACAGAAAAGGACAAGTAAGTTCATCTGATAAACTTTTTTTAGTTGTTATTAGTACTCATCTGCTTATTCACTTATTTAATAAAAAACTTAGAGTAAACTGTTCTTTTTATTTCAAGGTAAAAAAAAATATTCTCTCTTCTTTACTTTTTATTAAAAGCATGCTAACTGTATTTTATAGATTGGCGCATGCCGTCATGGTGATCGCTGTTCCAGAAAACACGTCAAACCAACCTTTTCACAAACTTTATTGATCGCAAACATGTACAAGAATCCAGCCCATGATCCCAACGTGCACATGTCGGAAGATCAGCTTCAGGATGACTTTGATTTGTTCTATGAGGATATCTTTATGGAACTTGCTTCATTTGGTGAAGTAGAGGAAATGGTTGTTTGTGATAATGTTGGAGATCATTTGGTTGGAAATGTCTATTGTCAGTATCGACTAGAAGAATCGGCGGGTAATGCAGTGACTAATTTAAATAATAGGTTCTACGCAGGTAATAAATATATTCTAGAATTAAGTGAGGGATTGATAATAATACTTCTTTTTTTTTTTTGTTTTGTTATAGGACGACCTTTATATGCAGAATTATCTCCAGTTACGGACTTCCGAGAAGCGTGTTGTCGACAGCACGAAATATCAGAGTGTAATCGTGGTGGATTCTGTAACTTTATGCATTTAAAACATCCGTCACGTCCATTACGACGGGAATTGTATGAGGGGCAACGACTAGACGTTCGGGAAAAGCGTAAGGAAGAGATGCGTCGCGACGATGGCGAAAGGAGAAGATCAGGAGATAGGGATTATCGTCATGAGCGTCAACCACCACAGGATTTTCACCAGCAAGAAGAATATGGTAAACAAGAGGATTATATCAAGAAAGATGATTATATCAAGCCAGAAGAGTATGTCAAGCAGGAATATAATTAATTTCTTCATTTGTAACTGTCAATTATTTTATATATTATTATATGTATTAAAAAAATAAAGCTATTTTTTTTTATTATGGTAATAAATAAGTAATAGTAAAAGTAATAAGGAATAATGGTAATAAGAAATCAAAATACTTGACTATTATCAAGATATGATAACCCTGTTGAATTTGAGCCATGAATATTATGATGAGAATGAAGTAAATCTCTTGATGAATTTGAAAATGATGAAATGAGTTTTCTTATGTGTGTATTGTCTTCACTAGTTGGTTCTATCTTGATTGATAACGGCTTTGGTAATTTACCAAGTAAATGGCTACTATATCGACCCTTGCTTTGTACAATTTTAAAGAATTCTTTTTCATTAAATAGTTTGAGTATTCCCCATTTTGGATTCAAGATGGACAGTCTTTTTTCTAAAGAAGATAATGGTCCTAGTTAATATAGCGTCAACACTCAGCCATTTATTAGCTAGCTAAAAAAAAATTGAATACTAACGTTTTCCAATACCACCTTGAGAACTAATACCATGTAATGGTTTTGCTGGAGGAGGTAAAAGACCCTTTGTGCCTTGATCATATGGATGCTTTCCCTTCTCCAAACGACATATATTCCTTGCAATACAGACACCGGCAATTGTCGCAGCATAAGCGGTTTTTTCTTCTACCACAGTAGTTGCATCCCCGCCAGCAAAGATGCGGTTACAGTATCTTTCGTGATCTAATTGTAGTGTTGGCTTAACCTTAATAAGCCCATTTTTATCCAGCCAATTAGCTGTACAGCTATTTTGTCGAATGAAGTTTGTATTGACTCTTGAACCTGTGGCCTTTAATATGCAATACTCTTTATTAGAGTAATAGGAGCCACTGGTACCTTGGTAGAGATCACCAATTTCTTCATCGACTGGGTTAATGGTTTCATTTTTAATAATTTCGACACCAAGATCATTCAGATAAGCCTCTGCTTTTTTACGCTGTTTGTGGGAGCCTCTGGGTATAATAGTAGCAGATGATTGGGCTAGAATCACTTTCTTTTTGGGATAAGAACCTGGAAATTTCTTTTGGCTGATAGCAGCTGCTAATTCGCAGCCTACTAAACCACCACCTATTTAATAAAAGTAATGAGTGAGGTCAGTTAACTACAAGTATGACGATTGACAACAGTAATAATAATGCGTACCAATAATAAGGATTTTCTTTGATTTAAAAATATCAGCCGTTAAATTTGTTAACCCAGACGCTCTATAAATGGACGATGCGTCACTTGATTTTAATTGACCTGAATAGGAACTTCCTACAGACAACACGAGATAGTCAAAGTAAATCTAACATGATTTTTTTTTGTTAACACTAGTTAGGAAATACTATTATATATTGTATTTACATCTTCTCCGTTAATTCTAACGCAACGAGCATCATCCAATATCTCTTCGGCGTATCCTATAACAACTCTTCCGTTCTTTATATAAAGTTCGTGCTTAAACCTTAATGATTCTGGGTTATCAGGGTTGACAACTTTGGTTACGATCCCGGGTGTATATTCAAATGAATCTACATTATATGTCTTTTAATTAGTTTTGATTGTTTTTCTGAAAAGGATCAAATATATATATAACCTTTTGTATCGATTAAAGTAACATGAAATAATGGCATCGGGTCTAATATTGAAGCAACTGTAAATCCCTAAAAGAAGTTCCTATTATCAGCCTCTTTTTTTTTCTTTTCAAAAATAGATTGTGGTCCTTACTGTAAATCCTCCACCAATGATGACCACTCGTTTTTGATGAACTGAAGCTTCTCTATATAAATGAGACTGTTCTGTACTGATAATATAAAAATGAATGAATAGGCTGTATACATGTACTTTACATCATCAAAGTGTTACCTAAATGGTGCAAGTGGCGTTCTAAGAAAGTCTAGTAATTTTCCTTTCTAAATGATAATGATGATAAGAATATTAATGAATATTTAACGGATTATGGGAGTGTCTTTAAGTACCAAAATTACAAGTACTTCATCTTCTGTCTCTTTCATAATATTTATCGCTTCTGTTTTGGTAATTTCTGTTTCTTCAATAGCATTTAATTTGTGTTTGACAGTGTTTTGTGTTTTTACATTTAGCTCTAATGGTGCCCCAATAGCGATAAACGTATTGTAAATTCTAATAACGATAATTATAGTAGTGAATAAGGAGCTTGTTTTTATATCTGTCAATCAATTGATCATACCTCGTAAGTGCAAATCGTATTTCTTGTGGATCATTGTCGATGTGTTTTAATTGATATATAGCTTCGATGAATAACAAATTCTCTTGAGACCAATTATCGATAAGGAATTTCTCGAATGATTGTAAAAGGATTGGATCTTTTAGTACTTCTTTTAGTGAAATATCAGGCCAAGAAACCATTTCTATCAATGAGTAAAGCGATGAATTTTTGTGCTTTAACTCGTTCATGTATAAATAGAAAGCGGGAAAAGAGAAGAAGAAGAGTAAAATAAAAAGGTAAATTAAATATAAAAAAGAGGAGAATGGAATTCTATATTGCCAGAAAAAATAGTCAATGGAAGGATTGCCCTGTTTTTATAATGAAAGTGCATGCTCTCTGAAACCTAAATTAAATCCAAACTTTCGAATGATAAATCATCGGACTATCCTTATAAAAAACCTTATTTTTAATGGAAAAATCGAATTCATCACCAACTACTAAAAAATAATCTCATTTTTATTTATTTTATAATTCCAATATAGTTTAGAAGTAACATAAATACTCTTCTTTCGACTTGTAAAGGAACGTCTTTGGTTGTAAAAAATATTCTTTTTAATAAAAACGATGGAGATATAAATGCCTTTTGTCGATTTTTTTTTTTGAGATTTGGGAAAAGAAATTTTCTTTTTTCTTTCCTTTCCCTTGGTTACGCTTTAATGAAAATCCAACTATAAAATAAAGTGGGTGGCATTTTTTATAAGACAATTTATACATTTTAAACATGCTTACATTTATCAAACCCATCTCCATTGTTAAATCAACAGCAAGTCAATATGTATAAACCGATTTTATCATGTCGGTTTAGCTATTTTCTTGACATATCATTGGTATATTTAAAGATGGATAAAATGAATCGATGGAGATGGAACGTAGTAAGGGCAAGTGCTATTTGATATACGTTTTTTTATTATTGATATTCAGAAATGATTACCAACCTAAAGTTCATGTCATTTTCTTCTTGTAGATCAGTTCTATATCATTAGTAAGTGATTACTTTTTTCTATTCAGTTTAAAAAAAAAGAGGCCATATTTATCTATTGTCTTAATTCACTTGTCATTAATTGATGATATGGAAAGATCTAACCTTTTTTGTGTGGAGGAATGTTGTTGGGACCTAATTTTTTTCTTTTTTCCATGGCCAATTCCCCATACTGATTCACAAAAAAATATTTTTTGTTTCATGTGAATCCACCTTATTTTTGGCCACATGTCACTTTTTTTATTTTGTTTTTCTGTTTTTTTTGTTTTTCTGTTTTTCTGTTTTCTCTATTTGTACTGTTGATTTATAAAAGGAACAATATTCCAATGAAATGGCTGGAGCGCCGCTCTATAACAAGAATACAACAAAGGATAACACATGAAGAACTAAACATGACGTACTTCAATATGGATTTCACTGTTCCGTTATACGAGGATCAATAGTGGTGAATAAGCGGATAAAGTTGCTGAGCAGCATCCTGGTGTCCTATTGGTTTCGACAAATTTTTGACACCTTAAAGGTATAATCATTGGAGATCTTTTTTTCTTCTAGTAATTTGAGCGAGGAAATAAAGGGATTCTACTAATAAGCAAAATATATAGCAGGTTTTATTTAGTTAAAACTTGAAATGAACATGCCACTGTACATATTGGGTTTTGAGGATATATTATTACGATTCGATTCGTTTCTTAGTTTGAAGCTTTATTTTATGTAGATCAGTTTTAATTAAATCAAAAAATCCAGTTAAAAATAGAAAGATAAAAAAAAAATACAACCAGACTGATTCCATCTATTTGTTATCAAATAATCTAAGCCAATGGTTACTTACAGACGACTGTGCTTTGCTGTTACTGAACATCAGTACAGTGGTTCTTCGATAAATTCACGCCTGGAGTGACTACCAAATAGATGAATTTATCAAAGTGTAAATTTATTGAAGAACTACTGTAATAAGAGTAAAAGATATTACAGTCAAGACTCGAAAGTAGAATCGTTTTGGGAATCATTATACCTTTATTTTTGCCTTTAAGGCATGAAGAATAAAAATGGGGAATAATGTGGATGGACAGTACCTGAATAATGAAATAGGGAATACAAAAATTAGCGCGCTGTGGTCATACAGTTCCGAGGTTTGGCTGTATTTATTACATAATAAAAAATATATTCATTCTCTCGGAATTCAATTTATTCTTTAAGAATAAAAAAATATAGCGAGAGTGACCAATCATAATTTACGTGCACAGTCGCTTGACATATAAGCTTGAAGAAAAGTAAAAATGTTATTTTGGAAATGCTGGGATATGTATAGGACAAGAGAATCATGTATGATTGTTCCAGAAATATCTAATTTATATTTTTCTTGAGGAAAGTAAGGGTGAGGTTGTGCTCTTTTTTATATACCCATAGATGGCTTTAGTAGACGTTAAATAAATGGGAATCCAATAAAGTACATGAATGGGCACAAATTAATAGATACAATGGACATAATTCATTAATTCAATCAAAAAAGGTCACTCCTGTGAATAATAAACCAGCTATAATAACGAGTCATATTGATTTCATTGTTTGGTTTATGAGTTTGCTCTGATTAACTATTGCTCTTTTTCGTAAAGACAAGCTTCGTTACTTGTATACTTTCCACCATCTACCTGAAAACACTGTAAGAATAAACAAATATGCTATAAACTAATATAATCATAGTACTCAATATGATTATCATTTATAATGAAAAATATAGTCGTTGTAAATTTTCAAATGATAGATCAAAGTACTGTCGCAAGATTATATGTAGTAATATTAAGGTTGGTCAAGTTTCAAAATAATGTGTAGCCTACAACTTGCAAAACTAAAAGAACAGCAAGTAGATGTAGAATTCAACAAGGCACTACTTCGTGGTGTTACACAATCAGTCATGTCAAGTTCCAGCAATAAACTTTGCTATGTTCAAAAGGTTAGACAGGCTATAAACACTTCGATTGACATTATGGTTTTTACACGGTTTTAGAAATGATGCATAAATGTATTTGAAAGCACATATATACCTAAAAACACTTTTAAAAGAGCTACCTTGATTTCTAGAAACACTTAGTCTCTCACGAATTATGATAGTAAGCGTTTCAAAAAACCACAGTTTACACAGACCATGGGAATATCCAAGCTTGAAATATTTAGAAATACACCAATCTGGATTCAACTGCAACCTATCAACCTACATATCAAACTACTATTTTTCAAGACTGGATATGCTCAGTCAAGACAACAAAATGAGCAATCCCCTACTGTCACCGGATTAATGTTTTCCCTTGTCGATATTCATATGGTACGCTCGTTTCTTTGATAAGACTGTTGGAGAAGATCCCGCACACATTTAAAAACATTACGTTAATCATCAACTCTTCTCTTGAAGAGAGTACTTTGACATTAGTGATCATTCAGTATATTTTGTCATCAATTTTGGGTTGGGTGCACTTGTGTGCGAAAAAAAATTAGACCTGAAAGGTGTAATCTACAAAAAGAAGTATATATATGTGTAGCACCAGCTTTTACTTTCTTTGGAACAAAATGGTCAGTGTATCATATTTGTATTTTAAACTGATCATGCTTATTAGTGTGGCGTTTCCCGGACCTTTATTAATTTATATTGTCTTTTTTTTATTTTCTTCTCGTTTCTGTATTTTCTTTTTATATTTTTCTACTTTAAATAAAATTTTTAATATGGATAAACTACCAACTCCTCTACTTGAGAGTATTTTTAAATATTTACACTACGAACAGAAAAGAGAGTGTACACTTGTTTGCCGCTTATGGGCACAGCTCCTACTAGCTGGTTTAGATGTGGAGACGATTTCAATGGCAGATACAGATAAATATCATGCGTTTCTTAAATCACTTCAAGGGGCAGGGTCGATCTGTAAACGCCTGACACTTATTGGAAATCAAAACCTACCTGTAACGGCAAAGACGTTCCCCAAAATCGAGTTTGTTGCTTTTACTTATGATGATGAGGTAGAAAGCACGGAGGAGGCAGAGGTAGACGAATATACCAGCGAGGAAGCTCTGCAAATTTTTACTTGGCACCAGCACCTTAAAACTATAGTCGATTTTCAACACTCTAATAAGAATTATAAACTATTAAGCACTGGTCGATTTGAAAAGCTTACAACACTCGAACTCCGGCGGGGTGACTATAATTTCGAATCCTGTGAGAAATTAATAGGATGCTTGAAAAACACACCTTACTTAAAGACGCTAAAAATGGAGCAGTTTAATTTTGTCTATAATAATCTAAATAGCTTACACAAAAATGCAACTCGTCTTCAAACATTGGTTCTTGATAATTGTTGTCCCACTGGGCCTCACATCTCACCAACAGAATCGCCTGCTTATTCAATGAAAAGGTTGGATATAATTGGAATTAATGACTACTGGGAGCGCGAAGAAGGCTTTTGTCGGTTTGTCCTTGCCAAGTATCCTAACTTGCAGTATTTGACATTACCAAGGTCTAAATTTATCAGCTTATGGAAGAAAAACATTCCACTTATGATTCGGCATTATCCCCTAATTGACTTAAACTTGCCTACAGCGTTTGACGTACCTAACATTGTTTCTGAATTGAAAGATCACGCTATAACAACTTTGAAACAATTAACACTAGGATTAGGCTGCAACAAAGATCTATTTATTAATATTATTGAGCTTACCAGGTTCAGTAATATCGAATCGCTTTCTCTGGCAGATGCTCCAGCGATAGACTTCGCTGTATTTAAAAAATTAGACAAGTTAAAATCGCTTGAACTCAAGTTTAGTGTTCGGATATTCTATGGAAAGAACCCACGAGAGGAGTGGATCATGGAGGCAGATTTAAACACCATCATGAAAGAATTACCTGAATCACTCGAAACACTCAGTCTGTTCCTTATTAAATTGTCACTGGTTTCCAAAAATGACAGAGAGAATAAAAAATGGTACTACTCAAAGTTGAAGCGTCTGGAGATTCATGACTCTGATGTCGTTGACGATCTTTCGAACTACTTATCCAAATGCTATTTTCCAAACCTAAATGCGCTACTGTTTCATTACAATGTGATGCTACATCCTTTTCTGTTGCCGGATCAATGTTTTTCATTTGTTAGTATCCAAGCGGCTAGTCCTTATTTCAAGGTGACTGTTGGTAAACAAAATTCATATATGTATAAAGAGTATAATAACTATCACATTTCCTATTTAAAGGATCAATTTAATATTCATGATCATCCAATGTATTGTGCTGCCAGGAAATGGCATGAAATAGAAGATGAATACATTTATTTCCAATGCAAGAGTGTCCATACTTTATTGTTTAATAATTACATTATTTTGAATTAATAAATATACCTTTTAAAAAGTCTTGATCTGATACTTCTGCTGGTCACAACGTATATGCATACATCTATATGAAAGAAAAGCTTATTAGTTACAATGGCTGTATTTGTGATATTTTATAAAGAAGTGAGAGATCAGATGAGACCACTTTAAAGATTCAAAAGTATAACTCTTTTTAATTGCCATCTAAAAGGCACGTGTCATATAATAACTAATTGCAGAAGATCTAGAATTTAAATGTGCCATCTTTCTGTTTATACCTGCTGTTGAGGAGATGATGTTATCAAATATATCTTATCTTATCTTACTCCAATTATCTCAATCCAATATCAAAACCAACCTAGTTGCATGGTACCATTATCTCTAAAATGATAATTCCATATGAATGGAATGATATGAGCAAGAATAGACGTGTAAAAACGAGAAAATGTTAATTGGAGACTTTGTTATTGTTTTATAAATGAAATTTATGTAGAATTATGTATGAATTTTAAGAAAGAGAAATGCTCTTATTATAGCACTACTAAAACAAGTATGAATAATAAATAAATAAATATGTAGAGAATAAATAAAGTGGTAATTTAGTCTCTGTATGGCTCAATACCAAGACCTAGAGTCGTA
>VCJK01001037.1:1739-12481 GCA_024139485.1 Backusella psychrophila | reverse complement strand
TGTTTTTTTTTTTTTTTTTTTTTCGCTCCATTTTTACTTTCCCTTTGCTTTTATATTAGTCCCAGAACAAGATATATCAATATTATGTATTTTCTTATAGCATTTCTAATACAAATACTCTTCTCTTTTTTAGTTATTTACTCCATCAAAAGACTCATTGAACGAGAGCACACGTTTTTAATAACGCAGCGTTTCTACTTTTAACTTCCGTCATTGCCTTTTCTGGCACGTATTTCTTGTTAGAGGATTTTTCAAGAAAACAGAGTATTTTGGAAATGCCGCTATAAAAATTGAAAAATGCAACATGTACAACAACAAGACCAGAATAAATTTACCTTGCCTCACATAAACATAATTGTATGATAGAATTCTAACATTATCCTTTACGTGTACGAAATGAATTTTATTGATAATGAACGCTTATACAAATACGAAATGGATAAAGTGGATAGTTATTGTGGATACTTTGATGGATAACGAACAATTAACGGAATACAATATATGTGGAATAAACGAATGGAATGAATTGATTTTTATAGATAATGAACAAATATACGAATCCAAAATGGATGGTTATTGTGGATTCATTTTTATGTGTAAAGAACGATTATGCCAACAGAAGATAAATGGAATGGAAGATTATTAAGGACTTATTGATGTATAGGGAGCGATAATGCGAATATAAGGCGAATGGAAAATTCTAAACGGTCGCGAGTGTCTTGACTTATTCAGAAGATGCAATAAATATGGGATATATATATAATTGTACCCTATTATTATTTCAAATTAAATGACTATATGTTCTTACTGATGCTGCAATGCCTGTTTCATTATGATCCAAAAAAATATAAATTATTACCGAAGCCATAACCAACAAGAGACATAACTGTTTCTTGAGTCATGTTAGAATAAATGATACAATTTTGATTTCAATATATCTGTTTATGGTTTTATAATAAAGATATCCATATTTTTTAAACTACTATTGCAATACACATACAGAAGTATCAAAATTACCATTCCTGTAGATCCATTTTATAGCGGTAATTTAGAAAATAAATAAAGACCCAGGAAAGTGTCAAATAAGGCATTTTCAAGTGATTAAACTATTTTCAATATTATAAAATGCATTTTGTCTTCAAGTCACCTTCGCAACATTTCTATTGCCTTTAAGAGTTGCTATTATAATAGATAATTGAGTGGTAAATGTCACTGAGTTACAAAATGCAGTATCCACTTTTCCGATGGTAAATCTGTTCGAATATTAAGGACCAAAAGTATTAATATATTTCATAAAGGAATAGAGCCTGATTTGCCTAGAAAGGTACTAAAAACCCTTGGCCTCGTCTGATGATCGTCAGATTTTTTATGTTTTTTTAGATTAGGCAATGACCCTACTTGGCCTCTCAAGCCTCTCAAGCCTCTCAAGCCTCTCAAGCCTCTCCAAAACGTACTATGTATTTCACACATTTTTTTTGAGTGTTAGCCTTATTTCCACTTTCATCAATACTAAAAATGTAGGTTAAAAAATCAATCAATCAGGATGTCATGATGTGCACAAAACTAAAAGCAAATATACCACAATAACCCATTCTAAATTATTTATTAAACTAATAACAATAAAAAATAGACTTGCATTAGCATTGCTTTCTGTGTCTTGTATTAAGTCACGGCTTAGATCTAGAAAATGTGGCAAAAATCACAAGGCTGAGTAACCAGAGCCTTGGGAGTTTAATCGTCTTACTTTTTACTTTTTGCGTTAAAAAGGTTTTGTTTGTTTCCATTTCCATATTCGATACGGTCCTACAAACAGTAGATAAAAATAGACGAGGCATCTGCTAAACCTACATTTGTTCTACAGAAATAAAATGCATAATCACACTTTGGGAAATATTATGATGTATCGACTTTTGAAAAGATATATAATAGGCCGTTTCAAATACATATTTTTTTAAACCACTTCTTCATTTTCTTCTTATAACTTTACAACATGTCGTTTTTCTCAAAATTTGTTCGTGTTTTTCGGTTTTATATATATATATCAAAAAGTAGTAGACATAAAAAACTAACAGCTTTCTATTTTCTCAGAAAAAAAGACTTGTTGATTACAAAAGCACTAGGCTCTATCTTGGAGTTTTATTCTTTCAGATTATTGCCATGCTAATCTTGATAGCCATTGTTTTTGAAAATATAAAAGAAATTTATTCGTTAAACTTTTATAATACAGATGATTCCCAAGAGTCCAATGATGCTAATAACAAGCGCTTAAAAATGTTTTACGAAGCAATGATGTGTATAATTTTTGAATCATGGAAATGCATCCTCATATTGAATGCGGTACTATTATTTTCAGTCCCTTTTTATGTATCATGAAAATGTAAATTCTAACTTTTCGCTCTAAACAGGTCATCGAAGTCAACTCCTTATTGATTTATAGTATTATGGGATTATCCGTGTTTTCCGTTGTGATTGATGTATCAGTAAGTAAGCAAGATATTAAAACGAAACATAACATTTGTTAATTTTTCAAATTTCAGATTGCTATTGAATATGCCAAATTAACTGGAAGTGCTACTATAGAGGAAACAAACCTCATTAACGCAAGTACAAAATTGATGATCGCCTGTTCCTGTATAGCATTTGCATCTATTGCACCAAATATATGGCTCACTCGTAAGGTTGTAAAAGAATTTGGCTGGGGAATTTATAAGAAAATAGGTGCTAGTATGAAACTTCAAAGTAAGTTATATTTAAATAAGGATCAGAAAACGGCCATCTTTACTCAACTTTTACACAGATATGTATAGAATTTCCCAGTGCCTCTCCATGATATTGAGACTTGATGTTATTTTTGAGCTAGCATATCTTATACTGGTCATGTACAACGCGAGCGACTATGCATCCCTAGCCTTTACTGTTACAATTCCTCTCGCTATCTTTTTTTCTATTATCTTTGTAAGGGAAGCCATTGCCAGAGAGAGTCACATTCTCATGGTTCTCTTTTACTGTGCTCAAGCTACCTTGATCGGTGCAGTAATCTCTATTCTTGTTTTTAAGGATGAATATGGGGATGATATAGGAGCCTTTTTCTTTACATATTGGTACGCTTTTGCAATCTACAGTAAGTTAAGACTTGAAAAAAAAGGATGCTATAATATTCTAACCTTTACTTTTATTTATTTAGCAATAATGGCTCTTTTATTCTGTCTTGTACGTTTTATTTTTTTTAAAAAAAAAATAGTAGTGTATTTACTTACCTTTTTATTATTATTATTCAAATACAACCATATTTAGGCAACCATCATACTTGGAATTCTATCTCAAATAAACTTTGGAAAGGGGCTTAAACAACATGGTATTTATCACATTACTTTTTTTTTTCCCGATTATCTTTACTTATACTCTCATGTAGTTCAATGGAGTTTTTACGGTTTAAGAAGAGCTCACAAACGTAGATCTATGGAAGAAGCTGCAACAGACGAAGAAAGCCTAAATCCAACAATGAAGTTGGAAACAATTGATATAGAATAATATATTCATAACACACGCTCTTACTTGATTTTATATTAAAAATAAATAAATTGAAGGTATCATCATTTTGAATATGTAGTCAAAATAAAAAATAAATTGATATGCATTTAAAAATGAGTTTCTACAATTTAATTTAATTGTAGGTCATCTATCAAAATATTTAACAGTTTATAATGCTATATTGTAAACAATATTGCTTTCTATAAATCAATGCATGTATATTTAAAGTTAACTCTCGATTTTTTTTTGATTTACCTGGTGATATATTGTCTCTCTCTCACAAACTTTAATTTCTCAAAATGGAAATAGCCTTCTCAGCCTCCACCATAACGCGAGAGCCCAGGGGCAACCTTTGGTAATGCATCACTTTTTTTTAAAAAACAAAAAAAGGTGATATGCTTCATTTTTGAGTATTGGCGATTCTGGCTTCATTTTTTTTAAAATAGGATATGAATGGAAAATACATTTTATCAATAGGGTGGTGGCATATTTTGCTTCACCTGCATTTGGCCAATTCATATCAGAAGATCATAGTATACATATGCCTTATTTTTGATATTTTTCGGAGTTTGCTATTTCTGTTTTAATGAACGCGACAGGACTACCGCCCCGTCTAATAATACACATCAAATAATCATGATAACCATATAAAATAGCTTTTTTTTTTATCAAGTGGAAGTGGCTGTGCCAAAAAATCACGAGACCTGGCTTCAAATGGCAAAGCCCAGTGCTGGAAAAAAAAGGAACCTTTTGCTCACTCTTAACCTTTGGATTGAGTGACTATATGTCAATGTGAGACCAGTACATGTTTAGGCATTTTCAATATCTAAGCCTTTATATTAATACTTTTTGTTTGTTTGATTTACTGCAATAATATTCGATTTACCTAATTAGTTATTATTTTTATTATTACCATCGTAAGATCAAAAACCATTGGTTTCTGTCAATGTTTTTTGTTTCATCGCATAAATCGCAAATATGGATTGATCCATGTTGGTGTCACCATCCTCAGCTTCTTTACAGATCAGTTACATTATCTACCAAAAAATGAAATATGTCAATATTTTTAATATATTCTAACACTGGTTATATATAAGTGCAATCTAAACAATTCAGAATTTATGAAAGATGCGTGCGTGTAATTAAAAGCATAGTAAAATTGTACGCTAAATGATTGGTGATAACTATGCATAATAATATAAAAATAATGATGTCAGCATGGTTAGGCTTGGAAAGTATAATGATCGGCAATGCCATTTTGTATAAAGAAAGTTGAAAGTATTAGGCTTTTTTGTAATAAAACAAGAAATGCTGAAACATAAGGTTCTATCGAAATCTATATTTAAGAAATCCATTGATAAGTTATAAGGAAAAAGAGAGGGGAGTATATTATCGTTTCAAATAAGAGCTAAATAAAAACCATGGCACAGCTGTGGGTTGTGTATACTCACGTGCGATAACTCCAGATGTCAAAATGATACTCATTTTAAGCTTTCTTGTTTATTTAAATAATCGTTTACTTGAGCGGAGTACTATAAAAGCCTAATAGGATACATAAAGTTCTCATATGATTCAACAAGCAGATTTATTTGGACAAACAATAGCAAAGTTATAAGCGATCAAAATAAACACGTCGTAAAAAAATGGACAAATCATACAATCTGTTTTTATTCAATATTTAGTAAGAGAGTGTATTATTTATATAATAGTATCATTCCGGTGTTATGATGATTTCCAGATTTTGAAATGATTACAAGTAAAGAAAGCGGTAGCATACACGCATGCTTAATTTCATATTGTCCCTGCTACTTTTCTTTCAGTTTTACGTCAAAACACAAACCCAAGAAAAAGGCTTCTTTTGAATCCTTTATACTCAAGTTCAATTACCACATGTATTATTGTATATATGGGATCGATTGAATTGATAATACTACATTTTATCCTTTTAAATCCAAATCCGAAGAGGCTAAGAAGTGAACACAAACTCCAATTTCTACGCTGATAAGTCCATAACGACAAAAAAGAAAAGGAGTAATTATTTTGTTTATTCCGTCAAAATTATCACAATATATAAACAATTTACCATTGGTAAAGTCGGCTTATGTGAGTACAGAAACTAATTCGGAGACTCCTGTTTGTGGAAAAACAAAAAACAAGGTGGCATTTAGTATTCCAGCGCTATAAATACAGGAGAGAAACTTTATTTACATTTTCTTTTTGATAATTTTCCTATATATATATAATTCAAACATGAATTCATTTACTAAATTGGTAGATATATTCTCTCTTTAATGAAAAAAAGAATGAAAGGAAAAGCAGAAAAGACATATTCTAAACATACTCATTTTTATAGAAACAACGAGTCAGCACACATAAATGGGTCAAAATTTACCTGGCTATGGCCCTTATTCAAGCAGCAATTGCAATTTCTTTAATGATTCCTATTTTTCTAAATAGTGAAAGGATTGCTGATTTCTTTGAAGAATATGAGAATTCCGACCTGACAGAGCTATATAAGCGCTACAAAATGTATCTAGAATCAATGATGTATTTTGTGTTTGAAGTATGGAGGGTATGCTTGGTTTTGGATTCTGTAAGTCACCCCCTTTTTTATTCTGCCCATTTTACCAATTAACCCATCATTTTAATAGATTTTACAAATGAATTCTCTTACACTTTATGCTACAGCATCTGCCACCTTTTTTTCTTTTATATTATCAATCTCGGTAACAAATAGATCATTCATATCAATAATGGATTGCCTTTTTAATACTCTTTTTTTTTTTTTATCTTAGGTTTTGGTTGAGTTTTTCAAATTAGCAAAACAAGACCCTCCACAAGTTTTATGGCTATCAGCTCTAAATAAAGACATGCAGTTAGCGTTCAGTTGTACCATCTTTGTACTCGTTCTTCCAACAATTTGGGTTGCCAAAAAAGTCGAAAAAGAATTTGGTTGGGGTCTTTATAAAAAATTAGGCGCAAGTATGCACCTTCAAAGTAAGTTTTCCCTCCTCTATATATATAGCCTGTATAACTTATTGTGTTTTAGAAATGTATAGATCCGTTCAATGCCTCTCATTGATGGTCAAAGTAGATATTTTCTTTGAAATAGTTTTTATGGCCTTTTTGGTGGCTGAAATCATATCCGAGATTTACCAAGGTCTTGCCATTGCAGTTCTTGTTGTATTGGCCATATCATTATTTTTAGTGAGAGAGTCGATTGCTCAAGAAAGTCACATCCTCATGGGCTTATTCATAACTATTCAGCTATTGTATCTAATTACAGCTACACTTATATTGACATTACCAGATGAAGTTGGTGAGACTGCCATGGGTCTTTTCTTTCTTGATTGGTATGCCTTCTCAATCTATTGTAAGTACATGTATATATCGATCTTCTTCTTTACAAGTGTTTTAAACCTTTATTATCTATCATTAGACGTATTTGGCATGCTGGCCGGTGTAGTAAGTATTATATTAATAATTCAGTCCGTCTATGCCAAAGCTAATGCACAACATGAATAAATAGATGACTATTTTCTTCGCCATCTGCTGCCAAATTAATTTTGGACGAGGTCTAAAAGAGCATGGTAAATATTATTTGTAAACAGCTTTAGTCCTAATTTATCTACATATATTAACATTATAAAACAGTACAATGGAGCTGTTATGGATTTAGAAAATTAAAGTCTACAAAGGCCATTGAAGAAAATGCAAAGAAAACAAATGAGAAAGTTAATGATATCATTGATGTGGAATGAGTTTTAGCATTTAAAATAAAATAATAAAAAAGGAGCATATAACAAGTGCTTGGAGTTGATTTTATTTCTTTCTTGGTTTTTCTTCCTCCTCTTCTTCATCGTTTTCGTTAAATACAGGGTTTGGTTGAGTCTCTTTATAAACTATAATAGACAATAATGGTAAGAATTTACTTTTTGTAGAAATAAAATGTTACATACCATTGGATACCCAAAGGGGATCATTTTCTGCCAATTCAGCATATTTGAGAAGTGCTTCACGAGGATCCTCATCTATATATACATATATATTTGTTAACAAATGTACAGATTTCAAGCATGTAAATATTACCTCTTGTTGTATCCTTTCCAAAGGATTTAATAACAGCTTGTTGTTGATTCATGTTGACTCTACCACCCTTACCAGGTCCATTGACAGGTAAGTCTAAAAAACAGACGGGTAAGTTTAGAATAAAGTGTCCCTGCAACATGTATAATAATAATAAAAACAAATCAAGATACCTGGTCTGTGAGAAGCAACTGGATCCTTGCGTAATCTGTCTCTCTTTCTCTTTGAACTTCTCTGTTCTTCATCCTTAAACATTGGTAAAGCGTGAGGAGTAATGATAGGTCGGTTAACCTCATAGTCATCTGCAGCACGCTGCTTGGGTGCCTTTACAACCGCAAGCTTAGCACCACGTACTGAATGAGTTGGACTATAAAATACACTAACAATTCCATCTGCACTTCCCGTAATAATTTGATTGATACGAGGATGCCATAATACCTTGACCACACTTGATTGTGTAACATCTAGCATAGTTGAACGATTGAATACTTTTGTTTCTCAACACATAAATGAGCATCTCTACTTACCAACTGTTTGATGGACCTCAAGTGTATGTCTATCAAGCATAACCACCTGTCCAACGCCTTTGCCTTTAGGGCATGCAGTACCTATAAATTAAATCCATGTTTTAAATTGGCATCCTGGACAACATGATTAGAGAAATGATGCTACTTTACCTGTCAAGATTAGTCTTTCATCCGGACTAAAAATAACATTAGCTTCGGGATTCACAATATCCAGGCCCCAAGCAGTTTTAACTGGCTTCTTTGCATTACGTACATCCCACACTGTTGTATCCATTTAGTATATCATTCGTCTCTATTTTAAATCAAATCAAGACTTACATTTTACAGAGTCATCACCACCACGGGTAACAACTGTATAATTATCCTTTGAAAACAATATAGATGACGTATCTGTTCCTTTCTGATGTGCATCATTGACAGATACCGAAGGTCTAATATAGTTTCCGCCTGCATTCCAAAACTGAAGTGTACCATCCTGAAAAGCACCTGCTATTAACTTTCCATCAGGGCTATAAGCAACTGCCGTTGCTGGTGATCTTCCTCCTCTTTCACGAGACTTGTAGGCAATGGTTGTTTTCTGTTTCTGCGTGCGTTCCACATCCCATTCACGAATAGTACCGTCCTGTGAACAAGTGGCGAACGATTCACGGTTGGAAGGATGCCAGGTGCCGCCAGTCAAGGCACCAACGTGCCCACTTGTGTTTCGCAAATCGCGAATATAAGGATCGCCCTTTGCAAACTCACACTTTTCTAAACCATCACGGTCAAATATCTTTGCTCTAGCATTACCTGCGATGGTAAGAAAGCTATCGCCAGATAGCGAGTAAAGAACTTCGTGGATCTGATGTTCGCCGCAAGGCTGGATTGTTCTAAAGGGTTTAAACGACTTGTCCATGCCAGCGAAATCCCAAAACTTGACGTCATAATCATAACTACCAGAAATCAAACGAGTTCCGGAAGGATCCAAGGTTAATGCTGATACAGTGCGGTTGTGATCGTTGAGCTTTACTTCATGCGAAATGGGAAGTACATTTGAATCGATCTCTGTGTCTTCATCGTCTTGATCATCGTCATCGTCATCGTCATCGCTATCTGCAGGTTCACTGCCGCTAGCCTTTTTCTTTTGTTCCGTCTTCTTTTTCTGTTCACCAGACTATACAATAGATATCACTATAAGTGCCTGTTTGTTTATATATATATATATATATATATAAATATAAACTTACTTCTCTTTTCGTTTTATCAAACTCCAAAGATAAATCTCTCTTTGCTTCCTGCTTGCCAAAAGACATTGGCATAAAGGCGCGGAGAGCATCCCAATCGGTTTCTTGACTGGACTTTTTATCTGTTTTCTTTCCAGGCAACATTTTGGATAGTTCGTCGTTCTATAAAATAAAGTAAGTATGACCAAGTTGTGCTATAAGTTGTATCAAAAAGGACATACAAAGTTGGACATGATGAACAAAACGAAAGAAACAAAACAAATAAATTTCAAATCGGCATTTGTAAATTCATGACAAACCAAGCTTGTGCGACCCGCGACATGACTTGATCATAGCATAGAAAAAGATATCCATCTATTATTGCAACTAAACAGGACTCTACTTGCTCTATATCAATTGGATTTGTATGGAAATGGGGAGGTGTATACATTCTATGACCCCCATTCCCTAGATTTGTTTATATATTTATAATGAAATTCTATTACATCATCGCCAAAAGATGCATATCTTTAATTCAACATGGTAATCTCTTTATTGAGATGGCCAGACAGCTATGTCTATATATCCATAAGAGTTACCATGATAGATGTTGAAAATCTAGAATATGATTCTTTATGTGTCTCCATTTTCAATACATGATGTCATGTTTCCCTACATGCAATACAAACCTCAAATGACTAAATCAACTTTCAAAAAATGTATATCAATTACATTGACAAAAGTGTAAATAACATCTATATCACAATAAAAACATAGAAAAAAGGGAAGGGGTTTGTCTTGCTCTTTTAAAATCTTAATATAACTAGTAAACTTTAAAAAGGAATTCAAGCAAGTGATTCTATTCGCTGAAAGCCCTATGCGGGGGTCGAACCCGCAGCCTTGGGATTAAAAGTCCCACGCTCTACCGATTGAGCTAACAGGGCTCCTGTAGTGTAGTAAAAAATTGGGTGTATCTTGATTACAAATGGTGGCTTGGCGCTCTGGACCAGAAATAGAGGAAAAGCAGTGACATGACTGAACAAAACGTGATTGTGCGGTATATACGCGGATCGAAACATCCCCTCTTTTCTAAATCTAGAAAGTGGACAAGTTGATGAGAACAAGAATGATAAATATATGCAAATAGAAACATTAGTTAGATATCATAATATAATGAATGCAAAAAATAAATAAATAGTAAAACAAGTGGCATTTACCAACTATTTCTGTTGAACCTCCAATTCATAAGTTTAGTGATAGACGGAGGACATAATGTGCTTTATTTGATTTAATAATGACTCCCCTTTTGCAGCTGTATTCCAAAACACAAAAATATCAATTTTGGGCAGAGAAACTTCCATCTGATGCGTGATTGCACAAGTCTGGGGGGGGGCTA
>VCJK01001036.1:13441-25862 GCA_024139485.1 Backusella psychrophila | reverse complement strand
GGTTTTTTTTTTTTTTTTTTTTTTAGATTTGCGGGCGTTGGATTGGGACAAGGCACTACAGAGCAATTTGTGAATCAGATCAGACAAAACCCGGATAGACTTAATAGCTGGATAAACACAAAAGTACTGGTCATTGATGAAAGTAACGTACAACATGTGCTTTTTTGTCTTCTAGCTGTTTTCATCATTATTTACCATTTATGACGATAGTCTCTATGATTAGTGCAGATTTTTTTGATAAAATGGAGGAATTTGCAAGAAAGATACGACAGAATTCTGAACCATTTGGTGGAATACAAGTAATTTCATTGATTTCCTTTTTTTCTTAAACGGTATTAAAAAACCCTTTTTTTCCTAGTTGATTTTAACTGGCGATTTTTTTCAATTGCCTCCTGTTGGCAAAACTCAATACACTTTTGAAGCCGGATGTTGGGAAAGCGTTGTTAATGTTGCTATTGTATTGAAAAAGGTGTTTAGACAAAAGGACGAAAGTAAGTTTTGTATAATGGGTTTTTTTTTCTGTGGAGAAATTGACTTTATATTATTTAGAGTTTGCGGCTCTTCTTAATGATATGAGAATTGGTAAAATGAGCACAGAAACGGTTCAAATCCTATCTTCATTAAGCAGAAACCTAAAACTCCGCAAGCCATTAATGCCCGCTGAATTGTAAGATTTGTTTCTCACGCTGTTTGATTTCTTTCTCTTGCTCTATCTATAAACAAAAAGGTTTATATGTTGTTTTCTAATTACTCTATTTGGTTTCAGGTATCCTGTCCGACAACAAGTAGACTATGCAAATCGTCAGCGACTAAATTCATTGGCTGACAAACTTTACATATTTAAAAGTCATGATGCAGGTATAATCGAGCAGTTAAAGGATTGTATGGCACCAAAAGACTTGGAATTAAAAAAGGGCGCACAGGTCATGCTGATTAAAAACCTGAGTAATTCACTTGTAAATGGCTCAATTGGTATCGTGGAAGACTTTACTGCTCATGAGAAAACAGATGCTCCCTCCGTCGAGATAACTGGCTCTTATGCTATGCCCATCGTAAGATTTAGTAATGGTGAAAGCGTTATTATTAATCGACACGTTTGGGAGACAACTAATTTAGGTATTTGGGGGGGGGAATGGAATATCTTTTGTGTATTGATCTGAAACCTAATTGCGTATTAGGTGAAGTTACTGCGAGTAGAACTCAGATCCCTTTGATCCTAGCATGGGCCATGTCAATCCATAAAAGCCAAGGCCAAACCATTGAATACGTCAAAGTCGACCTAATGAAAGTGTTTGAACGAGGTCAAGCCTATGTTGCTCTCTCCCGCACAACATCTTTAAACAATCTTCAAGTACTCAATTTTGATCCTCTTAAAGTCAAAGTAAATCAAAGGGTAGCTGACTTTTATAGAGATCTTTAATAAAAGCACATTTGACAAGTGACCCGGTTACCTAATAAAGTAATGTCGAGAAAATAAAGAAACTTGGAATCTTCGGAAATTCAAGATATCTTTTTGTCATAAATTAGATCCCCTCCTATTGTAAGAATTTAGAGAAGAAAAAAAAAAAAGTTGAACAACCAAATAGAGTATATAAAGACTACCATCTAAACACACTTTCTTTTTATTTTATTATTATTATCATTATTTACTTACTTCTTTTTACTTTATAATAATAATAATAATATAATATTTAAAAATAATGTCTCTAACTGAAAAGGACGAAAAGAACAATGGTATCTTGGTCCAAGAAACCGAAGAAAGCTATGATCTCACTCCTGATGGAGAAATACTCATTGCGCCCACTGAAGAAGATTGGAAGAACCTAAAGGAAGTCGCTGATACCATCCCTTACTCTGCCTATTTGGTTATTCTTATTGAATTCTGTGAAAGATTCACTTACTACGGTTTGACTGGTCCCTTCCAAAATTATATCCAAAACCCTGATCCAGGAAGTTGTAAGTTATACTTTTTTTTTTTTTTCTCACGAGGGTTTTTTTTTTTATATAAACATCTAAAACCTTATCTTTTTTTTTTAATAGACCCTGCAGAATTACCTGGTGCCATGGGAAAGGGACAGCAAACAGCTACTGCTCTTACCACTTTCTTCCAATTCTGGTGTTACATTACACCCATTTTTGGCGCCATCGTCGCTGACCAGTACTGGGGAAAATACAAGACCATTCTTGTCTTCTCCATCATTTACTTTATTGGTTTGGTCATTTTGACTCTCACTTCTATCCCTGCTGCCATCAGCTCTGGTGCCACTTTCCCTGGCTTTATTGTTGCCATTATTATCATTGGCCTGGGTACCGGTGGTATCAAAGCCAATGTCTCTCCTCTCGTTGCCGAGCAATACAGAAACAACAAGCCCTACATTAGAACCATCAAGGCCAAGTCCTCTTCAAAGTACACTACAGATGAAGGTGATGTGGACCCTTCTGTCTATGACTCGACAGTAGAACGTGTTATTGTCTCTCCTCAAGCCACTTTCCAAAAGCTCTTCAATATGTTCTATTGGGGTATCAATTGTGGTTCTCTTGCTGCTATTGCTACTGTCATCCTGGAAAAACAAATTGGTTTCTGGCCCGCTTATCTTTTACCCACTTGTGTCTTTATCCCTTGTATTGCCATTGTCCTTTGCGGAAAAAACAAATATGTCTTGAACCCACCTCGTGGATCCATCTTTGCCGAAACATTCAAGGTCATTCGTATGTCTACCAAATACGGTCTTGAAGGCTGCAAGCCCTCCAACATGGCTATTGAAAACCCTGAATTGGCTGCCAAGTTGACATGGGATGATGTCTTTGTAGATGAACTTCGTCGTACCTTCAAGGCCTGTGTTGTCTTTTGCTGGTACCCCATCTACTGGCTTTGCTACTCTCAGATGACCAACAATCTCGTTTCCATGGCTGCTACCATGCAGACTGGTGATGTGCCCAACGATATCATGCAAAACATCAACCCATTGACCTTGGTTATCGTTATTCCTATTGCTGATCGTATCTTTTATCCTGGTCTTCGTCGTATGGGTATCCATTTCGGTCCCATGGCCCGCATCACTACTGGTTTCTGCTTTGCCGCCATGTCCATGGCCTATTCTGCTGGTATCCAAGCCTATATATATACCCAACCCCCCTTCTATGATCATCCCAATGGTAACGGAAAGAACGATGTCTCTGCTGCCTTGATCGTCCCCGCCTATGTACTTGTTGCTATTTCTGAAATCTTTGCCTCCATCACAGGTCTTGAATATGCCTACAAGAAGGCACCCGAGAAGATGAAGTCCCTTGTCATGGCCATGTTCCTCTTCACTAGTTGTGTTGGTTCCATTCTTGGTTTTACTCTTGTTTCTGTCGCTGTCGATCCCAAGCTCAAGTGGATGTACGCTGGCGTTGCCATTGCTATGGGTGTATGTGCTCCTATCTTCTATTTAATTCATGGTAAGAATGACAAGACTGATTATGCTGAAGATGCTATTGCTCGCGAGAAGCACTCTGAGGTCATTGCTGAGTATGAAGTTGAAAAGGTTGCAGCTTAATCTTGTTCCATTTTTTCTTTTTCTCTCTACCTCTCTATCTCTCTCTATTTTTAAATTACATATGTATACCTATAATACCTTTCTGTATCTATCAGCACTTTCCCTGAATCCAGGAATAATAAAAATGACAAGACAACATCTTGCTTAATAATGTAATTAATTCTTTATTTATAAATGAGAGTGACAGTAATAATGAGAACTGTGTATTTGTTATATTTGTTATATTTGTTATATTTCAAGTCAAAAAAAATCATATCATTTACTCTATCATAGTGTCAGTACCTAACACCACCGAATATTCCTGTTCAAAGTGCCATCTGAAACCAGAAGGCTTGGGAATTATGTCATGTTGGTTGGTACAAAGTGAATTCTGATCGAACAATGTGCATGGCTAAAAAAGAAAATAAGTGCATTCTCTAATAAATAGATGCTGTTATATTATCCAAAAGAGGTAACTTTCGATAATAATCCGGCTGTTTTTTTTACGATAAAAAATACGTTACCCCCACGTATCAATAAGCATTTCTGTCAACCTCATTCCGAATTCATCAAGATTTCTGAAAGAATCAATCCACTGGAATAGTCTGTGAATACAAAAGTGTTTACTTGATAAAAAATTACAAATGATGAAAAAATGGTATCTACTGAATCCATCTCTGTCCTACTGATGCGTTGCTCCGTTATTTTATATTATGCGATTCTTCATTGGGATGTGATATACCTTTATGGACCTTACTACATGGCTACCTATCTATCTGTATGCTCACTGTCTGAAATTGACATCGTATATATGATATATATCTTTTCTCATTAATTTGTAATTTTTTTCTCAATTTCTTGAATAAAACAGTATATAATAATATTCATTTATTGTATGATGTATTTGTATTTGTCTTTCGTGTACATTCATGGACACAAAGCTATAGATACAATAACCAAAATCCATAATAAATATATATTTAAAGAAAAAGGTCATTCCTTGAGAATAATAAATTGATTCATTTTTTGTTCATGCAGATTAATTGTCGCTCTCCTTATTTAAAAAAAAAGGAAAAAAGAAAAAGTACTTCTTTGCTTTCTTTCTTTATTTCCTCTTTCTTCATCACTTATCATTATACCAATATGAAATACAAGTCAAGTTTATTTTCCTTCGAGTATACTATCATCTACCTTAAATTACTGTAAGTATAAGAAAGTGTGACAGAGAGTAATGGATTTATAACACTTACCCTGATCATCATTTATTATAAAAAAATGCAGTCAATGTAAAGATATTGAAAATATTATATCAAGATGCTCTTGCAAGACTATGAATTATTATATAAACTCTGGGTAAGTTTCAATATAATATATAGCCTATGTTCTTCAAAAAAAAAGTACAAGTATCCATTGTACATTCTGGAATAAATATCTTAGAAAAATGTGGCTCGGATACCTATTTCTAGTTTATAAAGGTGCCTCTAGAACATTGAAGTAGGTATGGAACCCTTTAAGAGTAAACGAGTAGCTAAATTGGCAAAATTTCTAAAACCTGTATTATTAAAGTCTGGATTCTGCCATACCAATATATTTGACATGTTAAAAAAAACAAAAGTGAGATGTGAAAACTATATCCCAAGATAGACAGTTGCCTTCAATGGTTTAATTGTTTTCATTTGAGATTAGCCTATACTGTGTTTTAACATCTCTTCGCTTATGATGTATATCAAAGTTTCCTCTTTACCCTTTTCCTCTGCGCGAATAAATATTTGCACATTGACCAAATTTATTTTGTAAAAACACGAAAATTGTTTTGCAAAAAAGCCAATAGGATTTCACAATCGGCGAAATCCATTTTCGCTTTCGACCAAATTATTTTGCAAAAGACTTGCACACGCCTCTTTTTTTTTTCTTTTTTTTTTTCTTTTCTCTTCTCAACTCGCATATACTTTATACGCTGTAAAATAGTATTTTCTTTTATACCTTCGTTTTATACTCTTCTTTTTTTTCTTTTTTTTTTCTTTTTTTTGTTTAAACAAATGCAAACTTGAATGACAACCTCAAAGCAACCAACAAAGCCCCATCGGTTTTATTTCTGGACAAGGACACTCTCCCTTTCCGATCTTAATTTACCAAGACGCCATAAACGCATGATTGATGCGTTGCGTTTGTTAAGTCTGATTCCCTCTGTTTTTGGGTTTTTTTACAACAATCAACAAGCATTAGCAGTGCCTGTAAGAGATGCAGGCGGTGCCCTGATTTTGCAATCTTCACAATTGGATTATGTTGTGGCAAGTTTCTGGGTAAGTTTCGATATTCCTGTATCCATAGCAACGCCATGGCAACAACAATAAATAAATAAATAAAAAAGACTAATTGTAAATAAACCAGTGTTTTTTAGCGGGATGGTGGAATTGGATATTAACAACAAGTATGATGCGGCGTTGGATCTTCCACTATGAAGTGAGCAGTGCGATTGTTCGACTTGTTACGTTTATTGTGATTACATGGTCGATCTCGGCGTTTGTAAACTCCAAGAATGGGCCGGATCAGCCTGTGCGTACCTGGATGATCAATTGTTTCATTCTTTTAATTACAGACATCATCCGCCTTTCCATCGTATCTGATCCAAAATATCATGGAAAATCCATCAAGCAGGATCCAAGAATCTTTTTGAGATTTACCGTCATGAAGGTATTGATCTTTCCCATGACGGTGGCAACGTGTCTTTCTGTTTTTGCGGTTCTTTTACAGATGGATAGATTGTACTATACAGCCAGCCAATTGATGATGGGCCATCCCGTTTTATTAAACCATCAATTGAGCCCATCCGAACTAACAGCGTCAGCAACAACAGTATTGATCTTGATTGTGTCATCGTGGTCGAGTGAATCGTTTGAAAGACGACAGATGCTAAGAAAGACATGCCTTCGACTGACACAACCCAATCAAGGTATTTCGGTTACCTATCGCTTTGTGATTGGACAGCCACCCTCAGCGAGGACCCAGATGATGACGGGACCTTCGATTATTCGAGAATCCGAATCATATCGGGATATGATTATGGTGCCATCCTCGGATCTTCACATGGATAAGAGTCGCAAGGTGTACGAGTCGTTTGTATGGGCCAATCAGTACAGCTATGATTATATTATTAAATCGGATGACAACATATTTGTACGATGGGATACAATTCTGCACGAAGTTGCCATGGCAACCAATATTGACTATTATTGGCGTGGACTGACATTCCATCACATCCCCATTCAATTGCAGCCCAACGACAACCTTGAAATCGACTATGCACTGCCAGTTTTACCAAGTTATACCCACGGCATGCTTTATATCCTTTCAAAGAGCACAGTTGATCTGATTCTACACCCCATCGCCACCCCACGCCGATTCCTGCAGCGATCATCATTGGACGGTGAAAATATCGCACTGTGGCTATTTGGATTCGACATCAAGCCAATCCACGATCGACGCATTCAGGACGCACACGACGTATGCCAGTCCGATCTGATTGCAAAGAAGATTCACCGTTTGAACGACATGTCAAAAATGTACCTCAATGTGGTCAATGGACGGGATCAATGCACGGGGATAGAGCGTATGGGCTGTGCCGTGTGCTATCCCTGCCACGATAAAAAGATTAGCTGGCGAACTTTGAATCTGGACTGCAATATGAATGGCATCACTGTCAGGCCAATGTCTGGGTTTAATCAAATCACTGGAAAAGAGCCATGATGATAATGTAAATAATAAATAAATAATACAGTAGTAAAATCATTGTTTATTTGTGTGCATCAAGTAACGTTTCAAATAAGGTCATGCTAATCGTCATGGTTGGAATTCCCCACGCCATTCGAGCCAGCATGCCCTTTGTAAAGGGACGCAACCCACCATCCGAATACATTTGTCGTGCAATCTCAAGGGGCCCCACTTGGTACGCCTCTTCCTGTGCAGATACCTGCCATCTTGTCTTTATGACATCAAACGGGGTCGACACAACTACACCAAGACAGCCCGCAATGGTGGAGCATACAAAAAACACAAAAAAGCCCTTCTCGGGCATCATCAACTTTAGCTGTTCATAGACAATAAAGTAGATGATGGTGTGGGGTAAAAACACGGCGAAGCCCAACCAGTAGCCTTTAAAAAAGCCCTTGAGGCCATCTTGTTTTAGGATGCCATACGTGACCTCCTTGGCTGTCAGGGGTCGGATCTGCATTTGACTTTTAATGACTTCCATTGGTGTGAAAAAAAGCCCGGCTGTCACCTCTGCAACGGTACCTGATATCGCATGGTTGATCAAATTATCCTTTCCCAATATGCCCGATAGATATTCTTTGGTCAGCTCGTAAAAACACAAGTATGTCGAAAGCGCAGGTACCGAAAACAACAGCGTAACCGTTAAACCGCTGTAAAGGGACAGGAACCCATGAAGCGAATGTCTTGGCTTATGGCCTTGATTGAGGGATTCATAACCAACATGATCTGTTTGTATTCGTGTCTTGATTGTGTCCACTATTAGTTATTATTATTATTATCATTATTATTATTATTATCATTATTTATTAATAAAATAATATCACAATTGATCATTACTTGGAAAAGTAAGAAATCTTGCTACTAGGGCTGATACACTAGACGCAAATACATAGTAACTGTCTATGGTCATTATACAATGAGAATGAACGAAATGTATAAAATAATAAAAGAAAGAAAAGAGGGGCAAACAAGGCAAATATTTGAATATAGACAAAACAATCGAGGGGAAAGACGGTATAATTCAACCCCCACTTACTGGTGGGATAATAGCAACCTCCATGCCATCCTTCAAAATGGTGCTCTTTTCATCTTGCTTGTCAATATAATCCATATCGATTGCATACAGTGACTGCTCCAACAGCACTTTGAACTTTCCATCACCATAGCGCGCATAAAGTAAAGTGCTCAGATCTTGTAGCGTCGTATTGTCCTTTTCAAGCTCAATTTGCTCGTGCTCAACACCGGTGACATCCTTTACAGAGGCAAAATAGAGCACTTTAATCTATAAGGATGATCATGAATAACAATAACATGTCGCTATATCAAGACTTACTTTGGTCATGCTGTTAAAAAAAAGTATAAAGTATAAAGAAAAGGAGTGTTATTATTATTTTTATTATTAATAATTTAAAAAGTGAGTCAAATTCGCCATTTTACGTAACCCAATCGTGATCAAGAAAGAGAGGCTATAAATATTAAACTACTCCCTGTTTTTATTTTTTTCTTCTTTTTTTTAAAAAATATTAATAATAAAAATAATAATAATATGGCTGTAAGTTTTTCTATTGAAATACTTTACACAATGACCTTGACAGTTGACTCATTCACACACTAACCTTTTTATTTCTGAATGCAGGAATACACTTTTGATGTTGTCATGACTTGTTCTGGTTGTTCGAATGCAGTCACTCGTGCACTTAAGAGAGTTGAAGGTAAGCAAAGAGAATACCAAGAATAGAGCCACATTTTACTAAATACACACTATTTTCTTCTTCTTACAAGGTGTCAATGACATTGATGCCAACTTGGAAACACAAAAGGTGACTGTTAAAACCAACGAGGATATCACTCGCGATACCGTTTTGGCTGCCATCAAGAAGACTGGAAAGGAAGTCAAAGAGTAGTTTTTTTTTTGATTATTAATTATTTATTAATTATTTTAAAAGTCATGTTCAACTGCGATTTTAACATGTTCACGAATCGCTTTATAAATAAATGAATTCTTCTTTTCAACCTCATACGTGTCTTGACAATCTGTATTATCACTCTCAGGAACCTGAGATTCATGCTCGTCACACTCGTCAGTAGGCGTTTGATTGAAGTTGGATAGGATGGTTTGCAAGATTTGCGAACCAAATGTTTTCTGCAAATAAGGATCCTTTTTGTATATTTGTGCGCACCGAAAGAGGTAGCCAATGGCACATTCTCGAATCTTTGGGTCAGGAGAATAGATATTATAAGCATATACAAGTGATGCTTGGAAAAGGGAACTGTATCACGATGAGTAAAGACTAAGTTTCTGTACACCATTTAAAAATACCTACTATGTTGTTAAGCTCCATGGTAAAGTCACCAAAAAATGCTTTTCTATTTCTTCTGCCATTGAAATGATAATATGTCCATTTCGATTACAAACTTCAAGTGCGTGTGCTGAAAAGGATGTATTCATTCTAACAAAAGGCCGGTGGAGTAATAAACACACACAATGGTAATTGACTCTGAGAAGAACTACATTGATATAAATAGTTGACATCATTATTAATTATTTATCCACCATGTTGTCAATTACCTGTCTCTGTACCACCATCATTGAGCGATCTCGTCTTGCACTCACTTGGCAAGGCATTCCACCACCCAAGCATCTCCTTTTCAATCTCTACATACAGTTCCTCTGCCCTCTTTACTTGCTTGACTCTTGTGAACCGATTATAAAAGTGCGTTATAATCTTACTCAACACCTTATGAAGTCCAATAATCTCCTTAAATATATAGTACACGGGCTGATTCTGCTCCTTTGCGACTTCGGCCTCAAGGATAAGCACTGGAGTGCAGCGGGTACGTGTGCGATGTGTGGTACCAATCTCATAAGCGGTTGGATACCTCACATCAAACTGGCCATCAATGATGGTCAAGGGACGACCTTGCTGAGCGGCTACCCAGCAATCCGTCATGTAGGCCACCCAGAATATCCTCCTTCTCTGCTCCATCTCATAGTATGGTATGTGCCAATCAGAGCAATCCAAATGGAGACCCAAGTCATAGGCAAGACGGATGGCTAGCCCCACAATGACCCAATGACTGGTATCTTCGTCCTCCTGCTTTTCCTCGCGTACAAGCATGCCTAGCAAGAGCAAGGTTTGCACTGTGCTAATCATAGAACGCTGATGAGCAAGTGCTAAAATACCGTGTGCAAGGTCGCAAAATCGACGATGCACGGTATGTAGTTGCTGGGTGGTATAGTTAAAGTTGTCCATATCGCCTGTCCATACCTGGGCCATTTTGGCTCCCATGGCAATGATGGTCCATAGTAAGAACTTATCAGGTGGGCAGGGGTTTTGGAAATAGTATTGTTCCAGAAATTGCACCTTGTTGACAACAGGATAATGCTGATGCGCTCTTGTAAAAAATCTAAATAAATACTTAATCATACTATTCCATTTATATCAAAGTACAAACTTACACATGGATTAAAAAATCTGCCAATTCATCCGTCATACAAGGATCCTTTAGTCTCTTAAACCTCTCCAGTGTCGGTTCATGATACAGAAACTGGGGCTGCATGATTTCCTTTGTCTTCATGATGACATGTTCTTCATCTTCGTGATTGATCTTTTGCACAAACCAATTCGGCTCATTTAAAAGCCGATGTTTTCGATTTGATCGGAAAAAGTTGGGTCCCAAGCACTGGAGTCCTAAACTGTAACCAACGTAACGAGTGCGTTGGTAATCTCGGATAGTAAGTCCATTCATTTCCTCAAGAATCAGGTCGAAATCTCGATCGAAATCTCGATTGATTGAGTTTGAAGGGCTATCGGATGGTGTGGATCCTCCTTCTGGAGCTGTAGTTGATGTCGTTGGTATGGATCCTCTATTCAGCATTTGGCTATTGTCGATTATCATTGGATCGGGAAGGATTTGTTGGTGTGTCGTTGTATCATTCATAATGGGACTGGGTGTTGCTGATGATAATGATGATAGTGATGATAGTGATGACTCATGTATAAATGTATGTTGTTCCTGTTGCTGTTGCTGTTGCTGCGGTAGTGGCTGTATATTTACAAGCTCTTCAAATGGTCGCTGATAAGCATTTTCTGGAGATTCATGGGATTGCTTTGATGGTGCTTGCTTTCTTATCAGATTTTCCATTTGTTCTATTCTATGTTCCAAATTCTCTACATACTTTCTTAATGGTAGTTTGGTATAAACAATACGATTCTTTTCTTTTCTATTCTTTTTAATTTTAGTTGCATATTTACTTATTAACGGGCCCTCTCTTTTTCTGATCAACCAAGAAGGTGCAGTCCGTCTTTGCTTGTCGACATTTACTACATGGCAACTGAATATAGCAATCGCAACGAGTCTTTTTCTTGCGGCACATATCGCAGCCTCGTTTTGCTCTTGGCTTTTTTGTGTTGGTAGTACTCATATGTAATAAACAGAAAAGTGATAGCAGATAAGCATTTTTTTTTAAAATCTGTCGCTATTTGACCGAAATGACAAATCAGTGACTGTCGAAAGTGGTGATTTTTGAGTTTTAAACTTGCAAGGAATTCATGCTACTGTGTAAAAAGAATTCCTTTATTTAGAACAAAAAGGTACTGTAAATAGCTTAATAAATAAAATATAATAGCACTCCTTTGCTTTACTGATGTAAAAAAAAAACTGCTCAGATTAACAATTACTTTATTGATGATAATAATAATAAAATAATAATAAATAATAAATAATCCATAATACTATGATTCAATGTGTACAAGTGTGTTCGACATGCATTTGTTGATGAAGAAATGGTTGATAATAAGCAAATTTACATGATAATGATGATGATGATGATAATGATGATGTTTTTTTAAGAGTTGTTGATATCGTTTCCGGCAATAGCGTAAAAGAGCTTCTCCATATCCCCAACTCTTTTCGTCAAGACCTTATTGCTCCTTTCCAATTTATGAATATGATCACCACGAGTACTACGATACATGTGTAGTTTATCCTCTAATATCTTGATTGTACTTTTGTATGATCTATTTAACTGTTCAAGCTGCCTAATTCTAGTAGATTCGCTCTGCTGTACCACATTGGTGCTGCTGTTCGGTAAAGACATAAATGAAGACTCGGGTTGGGCAATAGTGTTG